>JAUMHL010000029.1:21170629-21231023 GCA_032362345.1 Sandelia bainsii
GGAAAGAGGAGAGAGAAAAGAACAGCAGGCAACAGAGATCAAAACAACAACAAGGAGCAGCAGACGAGGCACTGGGCTGTGCCAACTACTAATATTAAATTGTGACATGCTACACGAACACTAGACTGAGAATTATATTGCATTTATAAATTACATGTGTTAAGAAAACATCAATGCTTGATGTCCAGAAATATACATTGTCTTTAAGTTTGTCTTTCTGGTCCAGAGAAAGTAGAAGCATAATGTCTGTGCATATCACCCACACAGAGCTCACACCTGCGGGTCCATTTAGTAGTAATCAGCTCTTTTGTACCTTTCAAGTGTCTCGTGGTGCAGAGACAATGACTTATAGGTTCACTCATGTCTTGCACAGTGTTGTTTCCCACGTGATCTGTGATCCTGGGCTGTTTGAGGCATAACTGTGTCCCAGTCCTTTGCAGTGTTATTTGGTCACACCTTGTTGCCCCCAAATGGTTTCAGGCTCACATAAAAACAGTCCTAGAGAACATGTCCTGGTACTGTATCTGAGGTGTGTTGGGATCTTCTGATGAGTTTGCATTTGTAGAGACGAAGCGGTTGTCTTGGATGTCTGAAGTTGGTCAATCAGCATGAGGCCGTTGTGCTGAAGAACTGCCCATTACTCAGGTGAATCATCCAGAAGCTCTGGGGAAATAAAAATGAAGAAAATTGGATGTTATAAATCAGAAATGATGTAAACAGGTTTTAAAATAATTTAAACAAAGATTCACACATCAAGGTGTAGTTAGTGTCTGACCTGCTAAACTTTATCATCACATTGTTTATTGTTTGAGTTTTTAGGAAACCAAAACTTAACAGAAATTCTGTTCCAGTTTGAAATAAGCATTTTGTTTTAATAGACATTCTTAATTTACAGTTTCCAACACTGTCCATCACTGATTACTGCTGTCACATGCTCACAGATGTAGAAACTTTTAAAAGTGACGTTTACTTTTTAAGTCAGATGTAAATTATTTTAAGGGAATTCTAAATAAAAATTGTAAAGTTATACTCTTTTCTGACCATTTAATATTCAGGATATACCTCCTGCTAAGTTTAAACTAAAACGCTCAGGTTGATTGTTCAAAGTTGTTCTCAATGTTGATATGTTGACTTTGTTAGTTGAAGATTTATTAACAATTTAGGCTAGACTATATTTTTGGTTTTGATTGAGCTATAGCACTACACTATAACTGAGTTTGAGAGTGGCAGTTTAAGCATTTGATAATCTTTGCTCCGAAACAAATTTCCTCGTTGGGGCCAATTCTGGTTCTGAACATGATTTCTATTTCTCCATGTAACAGCACTCCCCTCAGCTTCGTTTTCTCAAATAATGGTAATGCATTATAAAGACGATTTGCATGTAGTTTAAATCCACCTTTGTGATTAGGTAGAGTGGTGTTAGGAGACTTAAGAAATCGGGCAACTGATGTTTTGAGCCTTCTACAAATCAGAAAAGTGAGCAATGAGTTGGTCAGTGCTGTGGCTTCCTTTCTGCATCAAAGTGCATTAAGACCTCTAATGCACTTGCAGGCCAATCCTCGATTCCACTTCTGTAATAGTTGAAATCCAAATGGTCACAAATTTACAACAGCACTTGTTTTTGTTGTTAAGGATCTTCAGCGCCATCAGTCCAGAAGACAGGTTTTCCAATTGGAGATTTAACTCTGCCTTTATCATGGAGTCCAAGAATAGACTGACAACTAGAAGCAGGGAATAGTTACAGCTTTGAGTAGTTTCACTCTGCCTTTACCAAGCAGAAAGACTACATGAATGTGGTTCGCCCGATTGTACATTCTGATGTTATAGAGCCATAACCGCTCTCACTAGCATCAGCAAAGTCCACTGGCTTGATAGACCTGCCCACACTGAATGGCACTAGCATTTCCAGATCCTCCAACCACCATTTCCAGTGAAATAAGAGGTCCTGTAGTATGGTGTCATGTCATCCCATCCACAACTCTCCTGCAGGGGTCTCACTGCATCATTTTAGCAGAGGGTTTTACACTGAGCTGGTGATCGAAAGCATACCACGCCTGGTGAGAGACCGGTTCAGTTTTATCTCTGAAGAGCCGGATTCCATACACTATTGTAAACCCAAAGCTCTTTCAACTGTAAGTATGTCTCTGACCAGATCCCACACGGCCCTTTGTTCCTCTGCAACACTACATGACTGTTACGGATCCATTTTCCTAAAATGAATCTCCCTGCCTGACAGAGCAATGAGAGCCCTCAGTGTCTCTATGGTTTCTCCTACAGTAGCTGAGCTCTTCAGTCAACCACATAAAAAGATGTCACTGCACAAAAACAATACACAAATAGAAGCTTTCCTTAGATGGTGGACAACATGGTGAGAAATGTACCTCACCTTATTTCCACAGTGTAGTTCTTAGTGGAAACAATGGTTGTTGATAAACTTTTCTTTTCAAAGCAAGGAACCTTTGCTTCGCCAATGCCAAGTGGTTAGGTTAATAGACTTGAGACAGTACTTCTCAATCCAGTTATTGCATGCATGCGAGTTATATTACTGGAGCTCCTTATGTTGCAGCAGCACACAAGAATAAGAAATGAGCTTGAAACGATGTCACATCCTCAGATTTTGTTTTCCAGGCCAGGTACTTTCCTAAAAGTGGGAGAAATTTTGTACCTTGGACCTTTTGCTAAAGTTTGGGCACGCTCAGGGTCATATTCTGGCAACAACTGATACCAGTTGCAGATCCTTAAGAGGGATTCCGTTCAGAGCCCTCCCACACTGCCATCTTAGCTGTGGACGCAGCTAATTCTGCCTCCAAATCAAGCTGTTCTCTTTTCCTCCTCCTCAGCTCTTGTTCCTGCTCCTCCAATGTATGCCTTTCTTTTAAGACAACAACAAGTGCATCTCTAGCTGCCTCTGCCTTTATCATTTAGAGGGCGAGTGCAAGATTTACTACTGTTCATGGTGTTTTGATTTGACAATTTATGTTCTTATATGATAAGAATTTATGTCCCATAATGGCACACAACTATAATTGACAATAAACAAGGGTATAGCACTACACTACACCTCAACCCGTTGGGTGCCATGCGATGATCCAGTGATACCGTGTTCCTCTGCTGACACTGGTGTCTGAAGATTCTAGTGCCCTCGTCACATCAATGGCTTCATAGGCAGAAGAAATCCAGCATCTCAACAGTACAGCATCATCCTCCTTATTACATTTGGACAAGCCACAACTTTCCAAAGTTCAACATAACAAAGTTCATGACTTGGAATAATAGGAGCCAATTCTGATACTTTAAGATGAGGTGTTTTAACATGGAGCAACTGTGTTGACAAGTTTGCTTTTCTGTGATGTTTGGCGTTATTCAAAAGCTTGGAATTTATGCTCCATTTCTAACTTAAGGTGAACAAGAAATTTATTAAGAGCTTCTCTGCAATTCAGCCCATGACATGTTGCTATTTTTAAAATTCTCTTTATTGAGGTTTTTTGCATAGAAAATACAAAAAACAAAACCAAAACCCAAAACAACAACAACAAAAAACTCAAAAACAAAAGAACGAACAACGGACATCAGAGGGCATCATATATCTCCACCGTACCGTACAGATCAATTATACTTTTGCACTAAAATGATCTATAATAGGTTGCCACGTTGAGTAAAATTGTTCAGATTTCCCCCTCAACAAATATTAAATTTTCTCCAATTTTAACTGTCTCATTATGTCTTTCATTAAAGCTGAGTGGGCGGGGGGCGTTTTCCGTTTCCAACACAACAGAATCAATCTCCGTGCCATCAGGGTCACAAAACGAACCATATTGTCCTGGGTGTCCGAAAGTTGTACAGCAACCGGCCTCACACCAAATAGAGCCAAGATTGGATCTGGTTCAAGCTGTTTTTTCAAGATTTAGGTTTTGAAATATAGTGTTCCAATATGTTGTGATATGAGGACAATTCCAAAACATATGTGCTAGTGAGGCCGGTCCCTGTGTACATCTATCACAAGAAGGATTAATAGAAGGAAACATCTTGATAGTTTCAATTTGGATAAATGCAATCTGTGTAGGACCTTGAACAGCAAAAGTCCATGTCTGATACATACAGAAGTAGAATGAACATATCCCTGGGCCTTTGACCATTGGTTGTCTGTAATTTTCACTCCTAGATCTTCCTGCCAGGCCCTTTTCAGATGGTCTAACGTAGGTGTTAAGTCCTCCTGTGATAGCACATTGTGGATTTTAGCTATTAATCCTCTTTTAAGTGGATCAAACAAAAACACCATCTCCTTTGTGGAGCTTGGGGGCTGACTAGGAAAGGACGGAAACAATGTCGCCTAAATCTGTAGGTTCAATGTGGTGTCACACACACAGAGTAAAAACTCAAGTCTCGTCTTAGAACAAAACTTAGCACAGAAAGATTAGCCAGCCCCTAGTCCAATTTATCCTTACATACAATAGACAGATTATGTACCAAAATTTGGGTTGGTGATTACGACAGCATACAATATATCCAACCACTGTCTGGTTGGGTACCTCCAACACTTGATGTCAGAAAAGTGAACTAGGCAACCATCGAAGTAGAGAATAAGCAATGATTTAGCTGGATTTAAAAAGAATTGTAAAAACATGTTCCTCAAAATGCCAATACTGATAAAATGCATGCATCATTAACAGGCTTGATCCCTGAGAACTATTAATAGCAAGTTTTTATGCCAAAAACTGCCAGACATTTTTCAGCCTCCATTGGCAGTAACAGCGGTCTTTACCAATGAAAGTTCCTCTTGGACAAAGGGGATGTAAACATTCTGCATTAGCAGGAAAAATTGAATCATGGTGTTAATGTTGTGGTAAAGTGTATGTTACCCACTTACTGTTTGTACAGGGTGGGCAAAAAGTCCATTTACACCTACCTCTATTTGCATATGATGATTTATACAATACTACTTTTGAGTCCAAAACATCAGTATGGGTTCCGCCATGTTCTTGACAATGCCTTATCTGCCTCCATGTCCTCTTGTTCATCCGAACCAACATTTCAGGAGAGATTTTCTAGAAGGCTAAGCGAACTGCATCTTTCAGGTCATCATTTGTGGCATACCAACTTTTCCGCAAGTCCTCTTTCACAAAACCCCACAGTGCATTATCAAGTTTCAGGAGGCCAAGGCAAAGGAGCCGGAGATTCTGCTGTTCCACGTCCGATACACCAATTTGGAAAAAGCTCATCCAGACGGCGGAGGACAGTGATGGTGAAGTGAGCTGGAGTGCTATCGTGCTGAAACCGCAGTCTCGCTGATAACATTTGCAACGAGTTGCGGGTGTAACCAGTCGTTAATCATCCTCAGATAGCTGTGCTGATTAACAGATCCTTCAAAAAAATAAGGGCCAAAGAGATGTTCTGCAGTCATGCCTGCCCAAACCATGACGTGAGGTGGGTTGTGCTCAATTTCTTCAAAAAAAGATGTTGTGGTCCCGAGAGCTTCGGTAAATGGCACACTCGTCAGAAAACTTGACTTTATTTTTATCTTGTGCTGTTGGCAAGCATTGCAGCATTAACACACATGCCTCGGCGATCCATATCTGCATCTGTTAATTCATTAACGGTCATTGGACGGAAGCTGCTCACTAGCAGGTCCTTTTTCATGTGGTCTCGCATTGTTGATCGTGGAATCTTTAACTCAGCAGCTCTATTCCGTGTTGACTTGATGGGTGATTGTTGGATCGAATCCTCCATAGCAGCACAAGCTTCCAATCGAGTGATTGGCCGTCTGCTTCGACGCGCATCCTTAACACTTCTATTTGCAAAAGCCTTATTGTCCCAGGCCAACAAGGTTGGACATGAGGGTGGACCTTTACCAAAACGCACAACAAAATCCTTCATAATGTTCTTCAGTGATTCCCCAGTGACTGGACGTTCATGAAGCCACACAGATGCCACCAAACGCTCCTCAGTTGTGAAGTCACTTCTGTCAGCCATCGGTTTTCTCCAAAGGCAGCATTGTTTTGATTTTCTTGGCACCACTAGAGGGTAGAACCTCCCAACTCAAGTGTATCGCTCATCAGAGAAGCACAGAACACTGCTGTGGTCTTATTTTCTTGAAAATAGTTTTCATATTTTTCATACAAGCAGATGAATGTAGGGGGGGGGAGAGCAGCCAAGCAAAAATACAGAAAGTAAAAATCACTTTGCTTGTAGACCTGGAAAAGTTTGTGATCCAAGCTGATGAAACAAATAGTAACACAGGAATCATGCTGGGCAGAGAGAGAATATAATGAAGACAGAAACTAACTACTTACTGTAAGCAGGCTAAAATCAAAAACACTTTTTGTGCCAATATGCCAAAAGCATCATTTTGACAGGAGCAAAAACTTTTGTCCCTCCATCCAGACTGTCTAAATTTAGCCAGCTTAGTGTGGACATGGTCAGAGAGGTTCCACTGAAATTAAATGTGGACAACAAAATTTTGCATTTGTCATCTAATCGATAATTTTTTCAGTATAAGAAATGTCTTCACATCAGAATACATAAGTGACATAATCTGATGTGAAATAACCAGAAGTAGTTTTCAGCCCAAATCTCTGCTTCCTTCCATTCCAATAAAAACAGGACTTTAAATCATGCTGCTTCTATATTTGTTATATTCGATATACGTATTAATTGCTTCACTTTTGGGAAAAATCTATGCACTACATCAAGGATGGTGTCAGTGGGTGATGTCATTTTTAGCTAAATATAGGCTTTAGAGGTCCAATTACACTGACAGTAACTTTGAGTACAATTAAATGTGCTGAATTTTATCTCTTGTCATTTTAGCACAGTGTTTGCAGATAAACATTTAATTAATATATATATAATATATATATACATTTAATTAATTTAACATAATTTTACAAAGCTGCATTACATTGTTTTGTGTTCTAACAACTGTAAGTTATAATTTAATTTTATTGTGTTAATCCTGCAAAGTCCACTGCCTTTCAAGTTCTTGAAAGAGTCACAGGATTATATTTTCCTACTGTCATAAAACCAACAATGATTTAAACTCAGTTGTTATGCAGGTGTTTTTTATGTCTGCACCTGTTTGGTCATTTTCTGGTATTAAATCACCATGTTTGTGCCCGTGGAGAAATGTTGGTGCTCATTATGGCTTCTCCAAAACCACCAAACGCTTGGTTGTTTTAGGGTTGCTTCACTTTTTCTTTCCTCTAATGTTGCTTATTATGAGCATCACAATGTGATCAAAGAAGATTTATAACTATAGAGGGCTATCAGGTGTTCCAAATAAAGAACAATTTGTTTAATGTCAACTTCTTTCCTTGCAGTTGATGAAATTCATGTTGGCTTTTCTTCACACAGTAGCAGGAGTGTGTTTCAGCCACAGCCTCAGATCTGAGAGAGGGCGTAAAGGTAAATATTGTTCTCTTTTTCTGAAATGTGATTCCAGGTTGAACAGTGAAATCGTCAGTTGCTACAAGATTAATCCTGAGCTTCGTCAAATATAGTTGTGGTAAGTGAACTATTTGCAATTTCCAGTTTTTTTGCATAAACTGGAAATGATCTTCACCAAACACAACATTTATAAGCTTTTAAAACACAAACAGATGAAACATACAGAGTGATGGAAAATGTAGGAAACAGTGTTTTAACCCTTAGGAGTCTTCTGTATAACTGGTTGTTTTGACTAATTTTGTTTTTATTTATATTTCACCTGAAAGTGTCAAGTGTCAGCACAACCTCAGATATGTGAATTTGCAGTATTTTTAATAATTCATTTTAATTTTGACATACTGTATTAACAAATTGGACCCAAAAAACACAATCAACATAAAGTCAGAGTAATAAAAATGTGTATTTTTCATGGTGAAAACCACAAACACGTTCAATAACCATTATTTAGTAGGTTAGAGTTAGGGTTGCCAAAAACCCTAAATAATATTATACTATAACTAAAATATATTGTAAAACAAGCAACAATTAAACTATGTACATCTCTTTTACAACACAGGCACCAAAACACTCCGGAGATTAACTAGTTGAACCTTCGGCAGCAATAACTTCAACAAGTTCTTCCTGTATCTGTGGATTAGACCTGAACAACATCCAGGAGGAACTTTGGACTATTCTTCCTCACAGAACTGCTTCAGCTCAGACAGATTCTCAGGACGTCTGGTGTGAACGTCTGTGGTCATTCTCTAGTAGATTTACTTCGATGATTAAGGTCATTGTCCTGCTGCATCAGTCAGCTTCTTCTGAGCCTCAGCTTGCACACGGACACTCTGACATTATCCTGTAGAATACCTGGATAAACAGGGGAATTCCCTTTAGTTCCCTTTGCATATCATACATTGTGCTGTGAACAATTTAACCTTAGTTTCATGACTCCACAAACATTTTTCCCAGTAGCATTGTGGAGTGTCAGTGTGCTCTTTGTCAAACTTCAGGTACACATCATTGTTGTTTTGGTAGAGAACACAAAGCAGTACGTGTGGCTTAGAAATATTGTGTTGATATTTGTGACTGTGTGTGTGTGTGTTACTGTAGTTTTTCCTCTCTACTGTCTCCTAGTGCTGCTCAGTGGGACTGTTGGGGTTTTCATATAATTCTATGTATAGTTATATCCTGTAAGGTCTCATACTTAAACACTGTAACGAGCCTTGAGATGATTTTTATTGTGATTTGGTGCTATAGAAATAAAGTCAGTTGAATAGAAATGTTTTATTATTATCATTTATCACAGTTCATGAGCCGTTTTCACGTGTTGTTTTCTGCACCTTTGTGTTGATTGAATTTTTGTCAGATCAGCAGTTCTCAGCAGCCACCAGCTCTCACCTCCTCACAGTTCTTTCAGTTCAGCCTCTCTTGTCAACACCCTCCCAAAGCGATTTGGTGCGCCCTGTTGTAATTTGGATTTAATGGGTCGGGAAGTGATGAAGTGACAGGCACAAAGCCTGTGGTCCAGCTGGAGGCAGCAAACTGGAAAATTATTTAATTTTTCACCATCCTGTTGTTTCCTTTATGAAAACATCTGTAAGTTTTCATAGTAATGTTTAAGAAGTTATCGAACAATAAGCTGAAAAATCTCTTCTCCTTTCTGCAAAGGTCCATGGTTTTTACCTAGAAGTTTGTAAAAAGCAGATGTTCCTGATTACCAGCTGGAACTGGGGGAGTGGTTGAGAAGTTTCTTACAGAATCGCTGTTTAATCAGTATCAAACACGTCTTTAGATCTACAGTAGAAACTGTAGAATAAAAAATGCTTGTGGTTTGACAGTGTGGATACTTCACTGTAATGATAACTATGAAGCTCAAAGGATCATAATATCCTATTTGTATGTTGTAAATCCAGTGCACTAGTTATGTAATATTAGTGTTCAGCTGAGTTACGTTCACTGACGTCACCAGTTAGAAGGCAGACAGCAGCAGTGCCCATCGTGGGTAATCCTGGAAGCCACTGTGTCTTATTCTGAATCAGAAGGCGCCTCTCCTGCTGGCAGGCCAAAGGCCTGGCACAGCAGGACATCCCTAAACCACACATTGCCGCTCCTGACAAACAGACACTGTAAGAGGATTGGTCCATTCATTCTGGCCAGAACACACAATTGAACAAATCCACATCCACGCAATCACAAACACAAAGCCATGCACACAAGATCAGCACGTGTAATATCCTGCCTGTGTTTATCAAAGTTACAGTGAAATCACTCAGCTGAATAAATCTGTGTTGGTAAACCAGGACGGGTGTATTTGGCAAATTTATTTAAATACATAATTCATACATGAGACAGTTTCAGGGAATTAGAAACAAAGAAAAGGAAGTTTGAGCATCTGTGCACATTGTAGGCAACACAAATACACAAAGACAGTTTTACCCAGTCATAGGTATCGATGTGTGAACCAAAGTTCATAGAAATCCACCAATAGTTGTTGAGACATGTCCCTTAAAACCACAACTGTCAACCTCATGGTGGTGCAGGTGGATCTCCCAAAGTCATTAGGATTAGGATGCATCATCTGGGAACTATGAATGTTTGTAAAGAGTTTGTTTCACCTGCTGGGATTGGGTAGAGGAAAAATCAGTAGGAATCATCCTGTTGGGACCATGAACGTCTGTACAGAATAATACGGCCTAGAGGACTATGATGGAGAATTGAACCCTATGGAACCAAGTATGCCCAGAACTATGAAGCCAGAGATCAGTTGGGACTGCCTTGATAAATCTGCTGCCACCATGACCCAACTCTGGATAAGTGGAAGACAATGGACTGATGGAATCATAAAGAAAATATGAGGGATTTATATTTTTTGAACATGAGACCCCTAAAGTCCTGTTTAGTAAATTTGACTATTTGCAGCTTCCTAATCATGGGCTGATGGGAAAAGTATCTTCAGACAGGCAGACTGCAGTGTTTTCAAATGGGTCTTCTTGGTTTAAAGCAGTGAGTTTTTCTCCTCGGTACAGTATCCGCTGATCAGAAAGATAAAGAAAGATAAAGTGAGGAGAAAAGAAAGAAGACAGGAAAAATGATGGGAACTTTGTTGTGTAATTTATTACTATCCAAAGCAGCAGGGGCACAGCGAAGAACAAATGCAGATGTTATCAGATTAAAGTGCTTTTTTATGAAAGTCATTGGCCTTTTTTTATCCATGTGTGTGTCTGTGTTTGATTTGGATGCTAATTTGGTTGCAGCTTCAAAGCAGCACTGGCAAAAACCCATCCAGTATTTTTAGTCCCTCAGAGAGCTGATGAAAATACGTACGTATACAAACACAGCTAATCCTATTACAATGATGCGAAGAGTTCTGCAGGAGTACACAACAACATCCAAAAAGTAGCACACGGCTGCAGCTTTGTGCTCCGGCTGATGAAACCTTCACTGACCTCCTACATGTGGACAAAAATGCTCATGTGGCTTGTTAAATTGGAATCTTTCTGCCAGGTTTTCCCATCTCTGCAGAGGGCATCTGAATCTCTTTTAGAGTGACCGTTAGGTTCCTGGTCAAAGTCCTTCTTGTCTGATTGCTCAGTTTGGTTGGACGGCCAAATCTAAGAGGAGTTCTAGTGGTTTCAGACTTCACTGTGCTCCTGGGAACACTCAGAGCTTTAGAAATGGTTTTACATCCTTGTCCTGATCTGTGCCTCACTACTTAATGTTACTGCAGGGGTCTGCAGAGAGCTTGTTGAACTTTCTGTCTTGGTTTTTGTCCTGATATGCAGTGGGCACTGTGGGACAGGTGTGTGCCTTTCTAAACTATGTCCATTCAATTCAGTTTACTGCAGAATGCAAGAAGGACCTGACCACAGTTTTCAACCACAGTCAATCTCTAAAAACAGAGAAAGTGGAAAAACAAAGTTATATCTTCTGTATTGATCTGCTCTCTCCATTTCAGGGTCAGAGTTATGGGACGAACACAGCTGTTTGTCTGAATGTTCGTCTACCATCCATCTACTGCTGCAGAGCCTGTGCTCGTAATACAAACATGAATCTGTCTGGGCGTCTATCAACTCATATATCTTCCTGAAGGCGCAGGCGCAAAGCTCAAGCATTAAGATTCATCGCTCATGTGTCTCTTCACCTCGTCCTTAAAGTCAAACTGTCTCACGACTCAGAGCTTCTTCCTCTAATGTTTCTATTTTCTAGCAAATTGGTTTGGAAAATGCGATGTCTGACCTACAAAGTAAAAATCTGTACATGAGAGAGGTGGTGAGGAAGACAATAACACACAGAAGCAGCTGTAGTCACTACAGGATGTGTTTAATGGAGTGTGGGTAACTTTACATGGTGTATTTCTGATGTATGCAGCATTTTATTCTGGCCTTGGTTCTGCAGTACAATGAAGGTCAGTCTGAATGACTTCTGTTCCTCCTATTACTGAGTCCTGTCTGGACAGTTTGCACTTTAGGCTGAAGACCTTGTTCTTTCTGTCAGTCTCCTGCTGGTGCCGTTGACGTACTCTGGCACCAAGCTGAGAGGATTTGACGTGAGCAAGCAAGGCCGTGTAGATAAAGAAGCAAGTTTGGAAAAAAGGTAAGCCAGTGTTCTGAGCGTGAACCAGAAGGACACGGCCTACCCTGAGAGAGAGAAGCACTAACACCTGAATTCATCAGCACCTTCGGGAGTTAAAGGAGCAGTCCGTCCACGCAGCAGCCATGGAGCACGTTGCTCAGACGGTGGAGGCAGCAGAGGCTCACTTCCAGAGGCGAGGTTTGAGGTGTGTGGCGAAGCGAGGAGCCTCGTCGCAGTTTGTGGGGAGCACCATCATGATCCTGTCCACTTATGCTGTCACTACCCTGACCATGAACTGTGGGAAAAACATCCAGGAGCGAAGATTAAGACCAAATGGTAACTAGCAACAAAGGCTTCACCAAAGATTTGGACCCTCCCCTCTAACAGAGCTGAAATGAAGAGAAAATCCCTGCTTCAACCCAAACGCCTCATTTCAATTAATCTCATATTTTTGCTGCATCGGTTGCAGAAAAACTGTGAACTCAACTAATGTCAGTCAGGTGTCCTAAAGACACTCATCTTTACCAAGAACGACTTTGCATGCAGTGCTGCCGTGTGACCACATGGTGGAGAACTGAGACCCCTGTTCTACATTTGTGATTTCCATCAACAACTCACCACTGCTTCACTGAAGATTGGATGTTTCTACCTGCTGAACAGCTAGTAAACCAGGACACTGACATTATTAAACACTGCTTTAAATGCATCACACAGAATGGAAATGAAAGATACTATATGATATGTATTGCAACTAACAGTAATTATGAATATTTGTCCAAGTACTTGACTGTTTTTTTTGTATCTTTGTTATAAAATTGCCTTAAAAGTAAAAAAAAAAAGACCTGTGAGACGTTGCAGATGTGTGTTTTAAACATAAAGTCATGTTGCTTGAATGCCTGCGAGCTGATGGTACAGAAATAGTGATGAAACTATAATTAAATATATTCCAGTGTGCAGATTAATCTTGTGATTCCAATTGATTAGTTGTCAACAAACCCGATAATGAATTAGTACAAAAAAGGTTACAGCAGTAGGTTTGGGAGACTAAGTAATTACAGACTTAAAAGGGGGAGATTAGCCCAGACAGACTGTGCACTAGTAAATACCTCTGCCTTCATGTAATGAACGATTGTTGAGTAGAAAAACACAGATCATCAATCATCATTTTGAAAACCTCAGACTCTCAGTGACATTTGAAACATGTCTTTAACCTTAATTAGCAACACCAACAATTTGGTATTTGACCAGTGACATTTCTGTCAACTGAAAGGTCGCTGAATCTGACCTTTCTGTGTGAGCAGCTTCAGCCCTCGCAGGAGTGGCTCCTTTTACCATTAAATGTTAAAAAGTAATATGAACTACGGCTGGCTGAGATCAAGTGCAGGATAATTTCCCAAAGAACCAGACAGCATTTAATGAGCTTAAGGGGTTTTTCCATGTTTCTACTTGTCAAGGATAATCTCTGAAATCCTCTGTATTGGATTTCCTCATGATGAGGAAGCAGCAGCAGCAGTTTGCTGGTGATTGTATCAGCCCTCCAGTATCTCTTCATCAACCAGTCTTCCTTATGTCTTGTTAATGTATTATAAACCAAACATTATTAATTATATTTAATATATTTGGGTTTGGTCAAGTTTTCATATTACCACCACAAAGACAGAAGCTAAACAACTCGACTGTTCATTTACTCCTTTTAG
The DNA here is from genome assembly GCA_032362345.1 of Sandelia bainsii. NCBI lineage: Eukaryota > Metazoa > Chordata > Actinopteri > Anabantiformes > Anabantidae > Sandelia > Sandelia bainsii. The sequence continues at coordinate 21,184,324 of JAUMHL010000029.1, forward strand.
CGAACTATTTCATCTGCTATGCTAATACGTTTAGCTAGTTTTCTTAACCATTTATCCAGTACTTTTAGCTGTAACCAAGTATTCATTCATTTTAGCTGAGTTAATCAAGTTAATCAAATAGTTTTAGCTCCGATATATCATTTATTTTCCATGATTTAAGCTATACCACCCTTAGCTAACTATTTACTTTGAAAGCGACCTCCTCCGGTCACGCCTCTGTAGGATAAAATAATCCTGCAGCTTTTCTAGACTTTCCAAATGATATTAAACCGAAAGGATCAAAATCTGATAATACGAAGAGTCAGTTTGTGGGGTTTATGATGCTCAGAAGAATTTATTCACCATTTATAATAAAAATAATCCTTTTTGGATCAGTGTGCATCACGTGATCAATGCACAATTTGCAGTAACACGGTTTGGCCACTAGGCTAAAATGGTTGACTTCCCAGTGCTGATCCTGGGGGCTTATTTTAAACCCCTTCTCACTTATTTTCACATCAAGCTAAATTTACTTAAGATCAACATAGCGATTTGTAAACTGTCGAGTTTCTTCTTAAACACAACATCAAATTGCTGTTGTGTTTAAGAGTTGTGTTGTGTTACGTGCACATGTATGTGTAGCAGTAACTTGCTCCAGCGTCATTTGAGACTATAAATACAAATAAACTTCATTACCAATTCACTTCCAGCTCACACTGTCAAATGGTACAAGTCGTAGCTCTTTTGCTTCTCAGTGCAAAATATGACAGTGATGGTGATATTTAAAACTGGTTAAATCTGTCGTTGTGTCGTTATGGAGAAACAGGTCAGTGGAACAAATCAAAGAAACTCAAAATGAATGTAATCAGTGAGTTAGTGACACTGTTTGCCAGCTGAGGGCCACCTAAGGCTCCAACGTAGGCAGTGACCCAACCCTGTTAAATGAGAAGGACAAGAAGGGTACACAGAGAGCAGAGATGGCCTGCTTTGTCCTCCGTCTCTGTTCCCTGAATAGCACTTCCACAAAGGATATTGTTAGTGCTCCTCTAATTACCAGATGGAGGGCTGTTTGTCTGCCTCTCGCTCCTCTGCTCTCACCCTCAGAAATAAAGCACTGTGGTGACCCTCCACAGTTATGAAACAGTCCGGACAACAGGATCTGAGCCAGCCCCCATTTCCTCCTTCAGCACATACAGTATGAATCTGAGTCCAGTTTCCACTCAGACTATTTCATCTGCACCCAGTCAATGTGTTTACTTGATGGCCAGTCTGTCTGGTCCCTTCCTGTCCCTGCATGGTTTTCTTGACAAAACCAATCATGTCAAAGGCACGTCACCAATTTCACAGACTTGGTTTTAGATGGACATATCTAGGCCACAAGACACTCTCCATCTGCTCTTCTGTGGCCAAAAGCCCTGGGAGGGCACTTACAGAGAGACAGAAAGAGAGAGAGGGAGAGGGAGGGATTAGGTTGGCACACCAGGTCCAAGGGGAGGTGAGATTAAAAGCCGAGAGCAATAATACACACATGGTGGAAAAACACTTTGGCTGGTCACACTAGTGTGCTTCACGGCTGTCACTCATAAAATGTGAATATTTAAAATAATTAATAACGTGCAGTTTGGGATTACACCTTTGTTAGCATTAGTGGCAGGATTACAGCTCCTAGTTTGTACACAGAGGAACAGGCATGTGCAGAAGGGGGATGGGGGGGGGGGCTCTTTGGGGGCTCAAGCACATGCCCTTTTCCCAATTAATGAACGGTGCCCTTGTGAATTGGACAAATAGTTGAAAAGATTCATTAAAATTCAAAGGCTACTTGTTCCAGTGAGAACAAACTACTGTCCTCAGTGTTTTAAGTAACACACATATGTCACGCAAGCAGGCGAGCAAACGTTGGTGCTACGCTAATGTTCCCATTGACCACGCTAATTTAACCTGACTCACCTTGATTCTTTCAGCACTTGCAGGTCTGGATGCAACAGCGTTTGTCTGTTCTCCCTGTGTTTTGTAGTAGAGAAATGATTGTTAGTTCACCACGACATTGCATGTTCACCCCTGCTTTCATGCAGAACATCAGTGATCTACCTCGCACGGTTCTTTTGAGCAGTCATTTTCGCAGAGATCCCACCTCTCTGGTTCTGGGAGTCTCCTGGTTCTGTGGTTCTGTCTTACAAACCCAGGAAATCCGATAGTTCTTGTCCTCTTGTTGTAAACAAACCTACTGCAGAATGTGCAGATTTTACTTAAGAAAAGTAACGACTGACATAACATTAGCAAACGAACATCAGCAGCTCTGCTCCACCTTGTGTGTGAGGCGTTCAGGGGCAGTACAGAGTGTAGGTTAAATAAAATAAAAAGTTTTGATTGTGACTGTGATTAGAGGTTGTGCAGAATTCACAGGGATTGGTTGAATTTTTGTTCATTGTTCCAAGTGCAACATGTGACTGAATAAAACACCAGCAGGCTGCAGCACATCAGTTGTCTCATGTTCACAGTTGTGAATGTGAAGCAGGTGACACGTAGGCGTTTTATTATTTATAAGTATAATGTTAAAATAATTTGCCTTTTGTCCTGTTACACTTTCCTAAATTTGAGGCCCTGCCCATGAAAACCTCTCTGCACATCCTTGCAGATGACCCACATGCGTCCAGTGGCACAGGCTGGAGTCCAGGGTACAGGCTGATCTGAACTCGGCCTGTGTGACAGCAGGAGGGGTTTTGTGTGGCGCAGCAGTTTCTCTGTGACTTCATGACGTTTTGTTCTGCAGAGATCTGTGTTCTCTGTCCTCAGCACATCATACAGTATTAAATCTCAGCTGTACTCTCCTCTCACCCTGACCTCAGTTTGCCTGTGCGCTGGGGGAGGACAGGTGACTCAGCACCACCTGTGAATGATCAAGGTCAACCCGTCGTTCTGAGCTCGGACTTTGTGAGAAATGTGATTATTTTCAGTTTCCATCTGCAGCTTTACTCTGAGGGATGAAGAAGCCTGTCAACAAGGAGGATTTGGTAAACATCTCATTGGCAGATTAACACGCAGGGAGCGCGGTGTTCACAGTGTGTGTGCGTGCGTGCGTGCGTGAGGGGGGGGAGTGAGAGAGAGAGAGAGAGAGAGAGAGGACTTCCCAGCATGGGGCTGAGGGAGGGGGTGAGTTGCCTGGTGGACGGGACTTGAATGTCCTTCATATAAACCGGTGACAAAGTGGCGAGCAGCGGACCAGGGACAGCAGAGACCAGAGACCTGCAGAGACCAGCAGAGACCAGAGACCAGCAGAGACCAGAGACCTGCACAGAGAGCGACAGACAGAGGAGGAGACCGGAGCACCGAGCGCCGCGTCCAGCCGCCGGATCCACCGCAACGCGCCGGGAAACACGCACCAACACCGCCGCATAAACAGTGAGGAAACTAATCTTTTATCCCGCTGACAGGTAAAAACCAGATTTTACCAGATTGATCGTCGTGATGTTAAAACAGAGATTTAAAGGATGCTTTTACAGGTTGATATGAGGATGGTGCATTTTATTACTGTAACTGTATAACTTTAATGTCGACTGATGAGCTGCACTTGATAAGAATAATGATAAGAATTAAGTTGCAGTAAGTTATGAAACTTTATGTTTTCTTTAGAGGTTGATTCACATCAATACAACATGTCAGTGGTAGAAAATGACTGATTTTTACTGTTTTTCTCTGTGCTATAAAACCAGAGTCACAGTCCGGGACCATGTGTCCACGTCCACCAGATCTGTAAGTCTTGTTATGTGGGCTACACATCGACAAGGAGCTTGTCAGATTAAACAACTACGCATGTCATCCATCTCAGCACGGTGCCTTAGTCCCACATAATTAGGCTCAGTCTGTCTGGGTCACCACATGCAGCTAAACAGCCTGTTCTGGATGCCTCTCTCTCTCTCTCTCTCTCTCTGTCATTCACTTTATAACATCATCATGTTAACTGGTTAATGGAATATCATCCAGACTCATGGTGATTTTTCCTAATGCCGATGATGCTCATCATTAACAAATGATTAAGACACCTGGTTTTATATTTATTCGTTTGCTTCAGTTCATAGTTCATGCATAGATCATTAATTAAGGTTAATTTACAGTAAATTATCTGGATGACTTAGTTACTCTAATCTTCATTTGAGATCCACACATTCAGAAAAATCTACACTACATTTGCTTCTAATTTGTCAAGTTGCACCTGTTGAACGGTTCTGGTTGTCCTGCACCGCACAAAAACGCACACACACCAAAACCACTTACAGCTGAGTGTGTGCGTGTTCTGTAGAGAGGTGGATCAGATGCATGATCTGAAACGTACGTCTGTTTAACTGAGTGCAGCTAATATGGTGGCACATCAGTAAACTGTGAACTTTGGTGTCCGTGTTACACACAGTCAGAGACACAAAGGACACAGGAGCTCAAACTAGTCTGTTTAGCATGAAACCCTAAATTAATCAGAAAATGGCCACTTTAACAGATGATCTAATAATAACCATCATTACAGTTAGATTATTTTTTATCATTATGAAAAGAAACAACTATTAATTAATATGTAGTAAAGACACAGAAAGTTCCCATCGTGGACGAGCTGATCAAAACCTGTAAGTCTCCTACAATGAATTGTAGGCTTGTGTTTTATTCTTTATCATCAATCTGAATTTTCATTTACAAAAACTATTTAATGATTCACAAATAATAATTAATTCATGGACATGTGTTTTAAAACGTTATATAAAAAAATTGTGATTGCTCCGTGAAACTATTGAATACAGGGTCAGGGACCCACTGAACTGTTTTCACTGACCCTCATGGGGCCACAGGCCACCAGTTGAATATTTTTTATAACCATTATGTTACATCGCAGTAGATTTTGCAGTGTCTCTAATTTCTGTTGGACATTCAGGTAAAAATCATCTTGTATTTCTGTACAATGTGCTGACTTCTTTTTCAGACCTGGTCATGGCCGTAGAGATGAGTGTCACCTGTCGCCCTCTGCTATTGGTCTGTGTATATTTGGCAGCTGTGCTGATTGGTGGAACCCACTCGCAGGGGGTTTGTCTCCAAGATGGTAAACACAAGACGACACCCAGCCCGGAGCCACAGCTGGGGGACTGTTCTCTGTACGCTGACAGTGAGTGACTGTGTGTTTATCCTCAAACACTGTATGTTTAATGGCGTAATGACAAGTAAAGGTTTGGACTGACAGCGGGCTGAAAGGTTTCCGTGTCCCTGCTGCTGACAGATAGCTGCTGCACAGAAGAAGACATCCGGGATATCGCCCATGTTCCCTCCGCCAGCAACCAGAATGAAGCGTGGGACAAGTGTGGGCCTCTGAGCTCTGAGTAAGTCTCACCCAGCAGACATCCTGGAACCGTGTCTTAGAAATATGTCTAAAAGTACAGCAGTACTACATTTCAAATCATTCATTATCAGAATCTATGTCTCTGTTATGCATAAATATATATGTTGAGCTTATATTAACTAACCAACATAAGAGTGAATGGAAATTGTATGTTGTAACATATAAAAAAATATAAAATAAATAAAATGTTAAAGTACTGTATAAATGCAAATACTGTATATACATATAAAATAAGTTATATTGATACATAAATGTGTTGCTCTGTTGGTTTTCATATAATTTACTGAACTTTCAGAATATTTTTGTTGTTAAATTGAATTAGTTAAAGCACCTGATGTGTGTGTTTAAGATAAAACTAGTTTATCACAGCCAGAAAAATTAGAATTAGTGTGAGTCAGTATTTGTTATAAAAGTGCTGCAGGACATTTGACTACTTTTATTTTTTATTGTTCGTAGAGACAAACCCATTTAGCACCTGACTCTGCAGCTCCACTCAGGTACACAGACTGTTACAGCATCTTTTAGCTTAATTGTTCTGGTTTTATGAACCACAACTTTACTGTTTTGATTCAGATTCACGTTGTGTTTTCATCAAAAAAGAAAAGCAGCCAGCCTACCTGATATCAGACAGACAAAGTCAGTATTTAAATGAAAGTGGACCCAAAGAGACATTATTAGATTTGTTTAAGTGGTGGGGAACTAAATTGGAGCTGCACAAGAGTGAAGCTTGGACCTGATGTATGTTTGTTATGTAGCCTGAAGTGTTGCTGCCAGAAAGTCATTACAACTTCAGGTCACTTTATTTTCTCTCTCATAAGATAATATTCACTCTCATGTTTGCTGTGACTTACTGAATTTAGTCTTTATTGTGCCACAGAAGCTGTGATCAGATCAAGCTTAAAGACACAGGCCGCAGTATTTTACAGCTCAGGAAGGACACTTTATCTGCTGGATAGAGCTGGGTTTCCTTATTTTTGTATCCTGCTCCTTTAGCATGAAGATCAATAAAGTAATGTGAAGCATCTCTAGTACAAACATAACTTTCAAAATTTTCCTCTCACTTAATACGTGCATTTCAAGGCTTTTACGAATCTGTGTTGATCTTGATAAAGTTTCTACAGAGTGATGCTCATTGTGGACAAAATAGCACTTTACCACAGTAGTCACATTCATACATTAACATGTTTTTTGGAATTTAAATATGACGAGTTTAATCCAAACTTCAGGGACCTTTGTAAGTGAACTTTTCTTTGAGTCCCTTGTTCTGTAGGTTTGTGGAATGATCAATGCAACATGACAGTGAGTCTCTATTCAACCGGCACCATCTTGATAACGTAACTCTGTGAAATGGCAAAAGGCACCTTGGGAGAGATTTAGGGGAAAGTGGGCGGAAAAACAAAGATGAGACAAAATGACGACAAGAAAGTAACACGAGCTGGACACACAGACACTACAGGGACCGGAGACATTAAACAGCACAAACATATGAGCTACGTCACCACACTTCCCAGAGTCAACAGACGTCACAGACATTATATTTGCACTAACTGTGTCCTCTCTCTCCTCAGGTGTGAAGGTTTCCTGAAGCGCGTGTCATGTTTCTACCGCTGCTCCCCGGACGCGGCGCGCTGGCCTCACCCCCATCGCCGCTCATACATCCAGGCAGTGCCACTCTGCCACAGCTTCTGCCGTGATTGGTGAGGCTGCCAAACACACTGTATTAGCTTAGCATACTGTAGCTCAGACACTAGAAACTGGGGGAAACAGCGTGTCTCTGTGACAAAATCAAATATGTTGTTTTTACACTTCAGTTACAGACTAAACTAACAGAATATAACATGTTATATAGTGAGATTTAAAGATACAGGTTTGTGGTTTAGTGAGCCAGGTTAGCTGGTACCCCTGAACATGGACTGAACAAGTCCACAAGGGCCCTAAACCAGACTGCAGACATGCAAAATGAATAAAAGGTGACATTAAACGATGACTAAACAACAAAAAGGCACAAAACAACTTGTTTTTGTCACTTCATAGAAGTGCTGGGGTGGCTTTTACTTGTTTGTTCCTAGAGACACTTATGCTAAGCTAACAAGCTACTGGCTGTAAGTAATATCAATCACACATTCCCCGACTATTCCTTTATAGTCACAGCATACCTCAAATGAAAGTTTATAAAATGTGAATAAGAAATATGCGAATGAGAGAATTTTGCCACTTAAGATATTTTATTTTGACATTTCCTGTACCTTTTCTTCAGGTTTGACGCCTGCAGGATGGACTTGACATGTGCTCGTAACTGGGCCAGAGACCCCAGGGGACAGAACTGCACCGGAACCTGTGTTCAGTATCAGCAGGTAGGCTGTGATCTGGCACATGTGTGACTGGATCTTTACATACAGTAATCCCGGCCTTTCACTCATATTAAATGTAGTATTATGTGATAATCATTTAATTAATTTAGGGTTCTTCATAATATTTCTCATTGATATATTCGGGTCTTGTTTCAGTGCAGCAGCTTTGAATAGTCACCAGCTGTTTAAGTATTAACAAGAACATGAACTGATGAGTATGTGAGCAGAGAACAGGCCTTGGCTTTGTTTGTCTGGCGAGCAGAGGAGCTGTTAGAGGTTTGGATCCCTCTGAGCTCGGAGGTTGTCACCTGAGCAGCACGGTGCAGACAGAAGGTCAGAAACTGTGCCCCAGCAGAGTCAGCGTGCTGTTGGTCGGCAGCAGCAAACAAAGGGTTAACAGTGCAGGTTCTGAAGCATGAAAGGGTTCGGTCCTGCTTCAGTGGGCAGGAGCCAGCTGGGTGATTGAAAAAGGGACAGAGTGACCGAGGGGCTGCAGCTGGGGCCGAGAGCTTCTATCAGTCGTTCTGTAACCTTCTAATATCTGTAAACTGCACAGTTGTTTCTCTGCAGTTACATTTATTCTACACACACAATAATCCTGTGTTGTCTGTGGTTACATTAAGCCATCAGCTCTTAATTTCATAATACAAATCTTTTCAAATATGCATTGCCAACACAGTAAAAACTAAAACAGTCTTAAAAACAGTGCTTCCAGTTGAACAAAAAAAAAAAAACTGCGTTAAGGCCATTTTAAATTTTCTTTTTGCTGTTTGATGGATCTGTACACGAACCACAGACAGATGCTTCAGCTGGAGGAGCACACACGCTCCACACGACGGCAACTCTGGACAGCAGCAACAGCAAGAACAAGAAGAGCTTGTATGGGAGGTGATTAAATTTACTGCAGTGCACACAGACATGGAAACATTTTTGGAAGCAAGCTTATTGGGCTTTTTGCTGGAAGTAAGAAGAGAACATTGATACAACTCTTGTGTCTGTTGTAGTCTAAATTACCCCCAGTTTGAGCTCAAATGATTGTGATTGCACTAACTCTTCAGAAACCCTTTAAAGAAGCACATGGAGTCTGTCTCTAACTAAAGACCCAACCAAATTCTGAAGGTATTTTTCCTGAATCCTCTAAGACTCTTCCAGGTGGTCAACAGTGTTCATTTAGCAGCAGTGCACTGTGTGAAGTTTTTATCCTCCCTGACTCATTGGCAAACGCCAGCAGAGGGTGAGATAGAAAGGTCAATGTTGTTGTCTTGGTGAGGTGCCAGGTCCAACTTCTGCCAGGATGCTTGGACTCTGCTGTTACTTGCTTGCATGTTTTCTAGATCACACACGGTGTCTTGCATTACTGCCTCCCACTGGTCTATTAATGTAACTGCTTCCTTTTTTGCTACTGTGCTTGATTGTTTTAAATTAGCGTCACTCAAAACACCCTGCAATTAACTCTAACTTGATAAAAACTAGTAAGAAGTGCCTATTGTTGCTAACTGAGTAAGTTCTTTCGGCTGCTCGCTGTACGGGGTCGCCACGGCAGATCACTTTGCATGTTGATTTGGCAAGGGTTTTACACCAGACTCCCTTTCTGACACAACCTTCCCCACCGGGCTTTGAACCGGCACTAGGGATGCAGCAGTTGACGATTGCCAACTAACCACTGCGCCACCGACTCGGTATTCTCAGCAAGTTTGTTACACACATGAGAGGTACAAGCTGGGATTAAAATGAGTCGCCGCATTCAACAAATGTTGAATCTGTTCACTTCGTGGACAACTGTTTTCACAACCTGTCCCAGCATGCAGGAGGATTTTTAGGTAAGTTACTGTTGAAGGACGGTGCTGTTCCAACTGGACATAGTTCGGCCCACAGGAGAACTTCCACAAGCTGGCCAATCAGAACAGAGTGGGATGGGAGGAGGGGGGCCTTAAAGACTCTTTCTAGTCTCAAGGTTAGAGGAGCTGTTGCATAAAGAGGCATCATAACAGGTATTTGCACCTTTTAAACTTAAAAATAATCTAGTCTTGTATCAGTGGAGCATCAGAGTAAAATATAAACCCTGAATTAAGCACAATATGACCACTTTAACAAATATACTGCACTTTATGCTATGATACAGTTTGTAAGTGAACGTGTATTTCATGGATCTAATGATAACACAGTTTTATGAATGTTATTGTACTAAGGATTATTTAAACTGTAGACGTATATGATTGAAGGTGTATAATATATGTTTCAGTACAATCTGATGATAAGACAGGACATAAAATGTTTAGGTCTAGGTTTTTCTCTAACGTTAATTGTTATTGTTAAATGGATTTGATACTGGATCCTAAACACATCCTACTATTATTTTATCACAGTTAAATGTTCTATAGTTAAAATTACAAAGATACATTCTATATTTCCGGGCTCAGCTTAATGTTTTGTACATTACGTACACTGTGTTAATTAGGGCTGTCAGATTTTTGTGGGCAAAATACTTAAAATACACGATAACTATATTATGACATCAACAACATCTATAGAAATGTTCAAAACATAAATAATGCCATCAGTCAAATGTTATCTCTCAACATATGAGTGTAGGGAGAAGTGCATGAAAAGAACAATTACACTTAATGGATAATAACAAGTCAATCAGATAAAGAGATAAACTAACTTCAGCTTCTTCAGTTCAAAAGTATAAAAGATTAAATTTACATTTTTTACCCTGCTTGTTAACAGAATCACTGCAGTAGATGACTTCTATAGGAAAGATCAGATTGTGATTTAGGTCCTGTCCCGGTGCTGTTTTCTTTTTCACACCAGGTGTAAAGTCACAGGTTTCAGACAGAGAAGGGCAGAACTGAGTAAGATAAAGATGGGAAGAACAGGTTACAGCCCCAGGAAAGTTCTCTATCTCACTTATTGGATCACACCGTGTTGTCTTTAGCCACTTGTGCTTGTACTGAATTATCTTTAGCAGCAAACCGTGTCTGCCTGAGGAAGGACAGATCTGTGTGTGTGTGTGTATGTTCCCCCGTATGCATTATGGGGTCACTGTGATAAGACCTAAGCGTCAGACAGAGCGTATATGTAGTGGAGAGAAATAGCCATCATCCTCTTTGTCCTTCCAACACAGTAAATATATTACAGCCTCTTCTCTGAGCTCCCTGTGTGACTCAGTCTTAATCCCCAAACAGACGGGAGGATGAAAGGAAGCAGACGTTAGTGTGGGGGTGTGCTACAGAGAATAAGAGAGATACACAAACAGCAAGTGCAGCAATAAGCAAGACAGGAGAAAATGCAATGTGGAGATGTAGTGGAAGTTAGGAAGCTGTAGTAGGAGACGGTGACGAGGCAGCACATGTTAATGACTGGCTATGAGGCCATCATTAGACGGAGAATGGTGCTTAAACACAGAAAAGCACAGCGTGTGTGTCACTGAAACGTCACTAATTAGCTTCCCAAACTAACTTCTAAGCTCTAGGCCTGCGCCGTGTACAGCTAAACAGCTTAAATGTTGAATTGTGATTTGTTGTGTTTGTGCAGCGTTCTGCAATATCCCCTTTAATCCGTGTCTTATTGGAGACAAGTATAATTTTTCATGCTCCAGAAACCTTAAAGCTAATGTCAGCAGTAATTGGAGTTTTCCCTCAAAGTGTAACTTTATCGAGGCGCAGCGCTGTAATGAATATCCTGTCAGACAGTGACACAAAAGGTGCTGCAGGTGACCTTTCTGATTGGTTCAGATCTGTCCGTGGACTCTCTCAGGCTTGACAGAATCGGCGTTCTACCGTGGAGACAGGAGTCTTTCAGAGACCAGTGTGAGCTTTTCAAGGTCGCGTCTCATAATTTGCTCTCAAGGCTGGTGGAGGCGAAGCGAGGGAGGCAGACAAAAGCGGCTTGTGAGAGCAGCTGCGAGGTGCCTGCGGCCCTTCTCTAACACCTGGCAGAGGGTGTTTGTTTTCAAGGCCGGCGCTGCCCTGAAAGGCTGAAATCAATTATTTCAGTGAACGTTCACAAGCAAAGAGAAAAGCTTCTGAATATTTCATTTGTTGAAGTTGTACTCAGTTAATACCTGTGACCTACTAACTCTTGTAGTTACCACTGGTGAAAGTACATTTACTCAAGTGTTGTATATATATTTCAGGTTGTCTATTTGTAATTTATTTGAGTGTGTTAGTGCCTTTTACTTTATATTATAGTTACCAAATGTAGTTGCATGCTTACATTTGAATTGAAAAACCTTTCATAGAGTTATTTATAGTTTGGTTTTGTTATTATTTTCTTCAGGTTTGACGACCAGTAAAACTTTTGAAACTAAAAGTGGAAACTTTTAGTTTCAAATTTTTGCTTCTCGTTTACAATTTTGTATTTTAAATTGAAAAAAGTTCTGGCCCTGATCTGGCTCCACAGTGAAGACCTTCATGATTCCCAGAGCATGAATGCAAATTACATTAATCCATTGTAACCTGACTTTTGCCTCTAGTGAGATTCATATTTGTGGTTTTAAATCCTTTGTGTTTCAATTGTAAAGTTCTAAAGTAAAGAATCTAAGCACTAAAGTAAGTAAGGTAAAGTGAGTACTGAGCTCTGGTTGGGACTCATTTTGTCAGAAGAGATGGTTACTAAAAATATTGTGTGTGTGTGTGTGTGTAGATGTACCAGCACGGCAGGGATCTCTGTGAGAGCCTGTGGGGGGATGCCTTCATGACAGTGGAGGATGAAGCAGAGGATGCGGGGGAGGCCGGAGAGATTGGTGCGGAGGGGGGCGTCAGTCATCCCTGTGGCTGCCTGACCCTCAGTCCATCGGACAAGGACGTGATCGCTGCCCTCAGGGCCCAGCAGGACAACCCAGAAGAGCTGGACACCACCAAGACTGGCCTGCCTCAGTACAGGGCCCCTTGCCAGACCAAGCTGCCCCTGCAGGCCAAGAGCAGCAGGAAGGGGAACTCGGTGCTGCGTAAACGCTCAGTCATGGTGGACGACATGGAGGGGAGTGGAAGCGGCTTGTAGAGTGGAGTGATAGATCATAAATTTAGAGTTAAGTGTCTAGGCCCTAATATATAAAATCTATCCCTTGAAATGGAGCCGTAATCTTTCTCCGCTAAGTAATCTTACCACACCTAAGCTCTCGTTATCATTCTCATCGCATTATAATCTCTACGCTTTTAAAATGTGACACCAACAAGCTCGTAACACCTCCCATAAACATTTGATTAGTTATTTGATTAAAAAATCTTAACAGGATTTTAAAACAATTACTATTATTATATAGTTTATTCTGAGATTATTTGACATCAAAAAGGGCTTTGACTTCAATAATAAGACCGTTTCTAAATATAAACTATCATTTCACCTAAAGGTTGTACAGGTCTTTTCATTGCTGCTTAACAAGATGATAAAAAAACCTCTACATCAGGTGTTTTTTGTGCTTGGTGTGGCTCAGTAATACAAAGCAAGAAATAGCATGTGTGTGAAACCTGTAAACTCCTACAGATTTAACACCTCTGCATGAATCAAACGTCATTAACCACACAACATGACAGTATTGTTAACATAATGTACCTGTGTCATACTTCACTATCCAGCTTCTCTTTTCAGTCATCTAGTTGACTTCAATATGTGCATTAGTCAGTTGTTAAATTTATGCAGATGTTGCTGCTGTGATGCCGACTCGTGCAGTCATGTCATGAGGTGTAGTGGAGAAGGTCATGCAGATAATAATGAATGTAACTTAGGCTTTCTAACACATATTATATCCTGGACATGAGGGATCTAATATGACAGAGGTTTGCTTAATACCTGGGGGAAGGTTTAATATTCACAAACAAAGTCTGCATAGCAGAGTAAATCTGCAGAGGCAGCGTTCAGACCAGATAAGGTTCCTCTGTTAGTGTGATCACACATCACCAACGTACTGTGGATATTTCTTTTATAATTATGTTGTGTATTTCTAGAGTAAGGTACTGTTAGATGTAAATGTTTTGTAAAAAGAGGAAAGTGGTTTGTTTGATGTGTGGTACGTTCGCTGAAATGTGAGTTTCTGTGCTTTTCTTAATGTTCTCAATAAAGACAACATTTCTAAATGTCATTGTGAGTCTGTGATAATTCTGAAGGCTGAGCTTTGCACTGAAACCCTAATGAACAAATGCTGCATTGTACTAAAACCTTAAGGTGTTTTTTAGAAAGTATTTAAAGCAGCCTACACTACGTAGCATAAACTTGATGTTACTTAACACTTAATTAAACTGCAAACTGTTTAAACTTCACTCATTTCATCGATTACATTTATCCATTATCTACTTCTTACCTAGCGCTAGCTAACACTTTCAACCTTTTATTCTTTAGCTACTTAGAGCTAACTATCAATGGTTTATTTCACTTAACAAATAAAATATTTCCAATCTTTATAGGATGTTTTTAGCTGATTACAATATTTCATCTGTTTATCCATTATAAGGAAAAACAGTAGCTATATGTACTTTTTAGCTGTTGTTATGCTAACTTACTGTTTAACGTTGTCATTATTTTAACTGTTAATCTCTGCAATTTTAAACAAGTATCAATTATTATTAACAATGTCAACTGTTCTTTAATGATATTTTAACTGCATATTGGAAAAGTAGTTTTGACTATTTTTACTAGTATATACTTACATTACAGCTAACTATGTTAAGTTTATTTTAGCTAACAAAGCCATTAGTTTTAGCTAACGATTCCAACATCTAAACACTGTTTACCTACTAGTAGTAGTTAGTTAAAGCTGGTTATCATTTAGCACTAGTTGCTGATTAACTTCTTATTTTAGCAAATTATTTAAAGCATGTAAATGTCTGAAGTCAGTTAACTGTTTCAAACATTTATAGATAGAGATAACTGTAAAGTAATAATTATTTATTTTAGGTAAATATATCACCTGTGTTTTTGTTCCTTATAATTTTAGCTATTTTAACTTATATAATACTTATATAACCTATATAATCCATTAATGTTAACTATTTATTTTTTACTTTTTGCTAACTCTTTACCCTTTATTTTTTGCTCAATATTTCAATGTTTCTGTTTGCTTGGTAACACTAATCGTTACTGTAAATTAATAATCAGAGTCATTATTGCACTAATTTGAAATCCTACTTGGCTTAACAGAAAGCTGTTCATGTAGGAGCTAGTTTAGTGTGAATTAGCTGATTTTTCCATGTGTTTTCTTGCAGCAGCTGGAAGTGTTGGCTGTTAAATCTTTGTAACACAAAGGAAATGTCTGCGTCTCTATCAGGGGAGGTGAATGCTTTCTTTAAACCCCACAGATACTCTATCATAAATCCTCTGTTTTCTCTCTTCTGTTCTGCTGCACCACTGCTCGTTACACTGAAACTTAAAGTGCTGATGTCTCCAGATGTAGTTTAAGTCTTTTGACTGTATTCTCATTCAGAACTAATTACCTCAAAGCAAGCAGCCCTGCAAATCACCCCAGGCTGAGAAATTGCAGCGTTGGTGTCTCCAAACATGACCTCAGCCTCTGATTATGGCAGCAGGCAGCGTCCATGCAATGTCTCCTCACCGCTGTCACCCCCCAATTTACTGATCCATCATGACAAGCGTGTTTACCCTCCCGTCCAGACAGCTGTCACTCACTCTCACCCTTTTCTCCCCTTAGCTTTAAGGCAGAAATTCAAATGCTCTTATATTTAAGTATCAGGACAATTTATTTTATCATTGTCAAAGTCTGATTTTATTATACAGACCCACATTTAAAATAAGTCCCTCTGGGGTTTGGGAGGATGTTTGTTCTTCCAGTGATTCAGCTTCGGAGCAGTTGGAATCACAGCAAAGATCATCACCTGAATCCAGCAAATAGACCCACCCAATGAGTACTGTGTAAATTAACCAGCAGTACACAAGTTATCATCACAAAGTGGCCAATCTCTATTTCAACTCATTTCACTTAAAGTGACTAATCTGTTGACTTCACATATAAATCTTATTAAAACATGTAGTTGTTTTTTATTTTAGGGTGTGCCCTCTGCAGGTGAAATCAGGGAACACGAGCTTGGTGTAATTTAAGAACATTTCCTCAAGTATGTCTACAATATATAAGTATGTATGATGCTACTTTTTTACATTAAAATGATGTTAAATTATACAAATGAGTTCCTATAATCTGGTATCTTGTTATAAAAACTACCCAACAGGAAATATAAGTAATGATTGCAATGATTAGTAAATTCACCCGTAAAGAAATTTAACTGACAACTGCTTTGATAATTGTTGAAGTATTTTTTTATGTAAAAATATTAAATATTTCCTGGTTCCGGTTTCTATGATTGGATGATTTTCAGTTTTTCCTTTTAATTATTTTAGTGTTTTAATCCTTTTGAAGTTTCGCCCAAACACACATAGAAGATAAAACTGTTTCCTAAACAATAAGACAAGTCACTGAAAGAAAAATCATCAAATTAATCCTTAATAAAATATATAATACATAAAATAAAATAAAATGACAGATTGCAGGACGAGGAGTAATAAGCCAATAATATAATGTATAACAGTATAACAGTACAGGAGATAATTTGCTGCATTAAGTACTTTAAATACTTTTACATAAATTCTCCTGATTATACCTAATGAATTAACTTGTATTTTCACTTCATTTCATTATGTGAATACTACTTTCACCACATTTAGTGGGAAACACAGTATCCTCACAAAAGTACAAACGTGTGTGTTTTTCATGATCGGAAAGAGCAAAAAGAGGCTTGTGTCAGCAGAGCAGCTGTCGTTGGTGTTTGTGGTTTTGGTTTGTTCCACTAGATGGAGACATGCACCTACACAAATCCTCCAGACAACACACAAACTCTCAGTGAATCTGCACCTGCTGAAGTGTTAATGCACCAAAATACCACAAGTGTGTAAATGCCAACTCTGCAGATCCCACAGTTTGTATCCACTCACCATGTTCTGACATGTTCTTATTACTGTACCACTGAAAAATTGTTTTAGATTTATGGGGCAGATGATACATAAAGTATTATTTGTCAAGTTTAATGTGTAAGAAAACTACAGTTTATTATCATCACAAAGTGGTTACTCGTCTTCCCAGAATCCACACCTTCAAAATACATAATAAAAAAAGTAATTATCCAGCACAGCAACCAGTAAAACTAGTTAATACTGTACAGATATTAGTATCATCTACTGTATCACAACAGATCACGAATGACTCAAGCACAGACACTGAGCATTAACAGTCAAATACTAACAGAAATACGACAACAAGACACAATAAACGACCGTTTAAATATGTTTCAGATGAAGCTGTGAAAACAAATGGTTTCTTAAAAACAAGTGTGGTGTATCTATAGTGAAAGTTCAGTCAGGAAGACTTCACCCTGTCTGCCTCTCTCCATCTCTGCTCCACTTTCAGACTCAATCACTTCTATTAACCAATCAGGTTCTGCAGCGTTCTCCGTGAACGTCAGTCATCGCACAGCTGTCACATTTAAAATCGCCATTTCAGTGTTGGATCGATGCGACTTTCCTCTTTTCCTCCCTCCAACCATGTCCTCACACCACCACCAGTGTCTAGACTCCATCAGGGGAAATTCCTCTTGTCCATGAAGTCTCATCACTCTCCACACTGTTGTGATAAACTACACTCAAGCACTTCTCCTTGTGTCTCTCCTGACTGAAATAATATTGTTTCCTTCATAAACAGCTGCAGTGAAGTTGAAGAGTCTGTTCTGCATCTCATCAGTACTAGAACAATATGAACAACTTCAATCTAATGTCTCTAATAAACATTACACAATATTTTGAAGTAAAATCTAACAGAGATATATGAACTCTTTGTATGAGTAGATTGTGTTACACATGACCCCCAACCTTAACTGTATGTTATAAAAGAAAATGGAAAGTTCACATATTCACAGTTACTTGAAGTCAACATCATAGATTACGTTTTAAATATCTTTTTTGTATGGCTGATGGAGACCACTTCACTAACCAGCACTCCGAATGACATAACACTACTGCACCAATGACGTCTTTCACGACTGATGGAGCAACTTAGGAAGAACCTTTTCTTCCCACAGATATGATCCATTTCCCATTTTCTTAATAACACCGTCAACATGCTGAAACCTGTTGTCAGTTTATTAGGTACAACAAGCAGAAATGGGCAGTAAATCCTGTCAACGGTGATGAAGCTGTTTTAACTGTAGTTTGTGTAATTCTACTGCATTTTACAGAGCTTGTACCTAATAAACTGACAACTCAGTCTATATATTATATGGCTTTAACATCCACAGCAAAATGTTGACTCTCTCACATTTTTCTAGTGTTTTTACTTCCCTCAAACTAGGTCTCATGAAATAACCCCCCCCCCCCTCTTAAATCATTTCTCTATTTGCCGCCTGAAACTACTGATGCAACTTGTGATCCAGCTCCTGTAAGAACCTCAGATGGCCAAGGTGGGAGGAATATTCATGGTTCTCGAGAAGACAACAGAGCAGCAGAGAGAGAGGGGGAGAGAATGAGTGATAGAGCCAGGCCTGTGTGTGTCTGTCTGTGGGAGGGGAAGGGGGCTCGAGGAGAGGAAAAATCAAACCCACCCAGAGCTCTTCGTACGTCACCGTTCACATCACAGATGTTCCCACAGACACTCAGTGTGGGTTGTGGGCCGAGGCGTGTGGAGAGCCAGCACGGCTTCTCTTGGCTTGTTTTTTGGAGTGTGTGCGCGCATCATAATATGTAGGCCTGCTGTGTGCGTAAACGGAGACACACACACACACACTGCAGTGAGATTTTAAAGTGTTCCTCTGAGTGGGAGCTGGAGTGGAGCAGTAAAGAAAACAGCTTTGTGATGCTCGTGTGAGTGAGGAAGAGATGCTGTTGGCTTAAATTTCAGCGGCGCTTCGTTAATATTCATGAAGATTTTAAAGAGAATAAAGTGTTTGCTGCTTCAGCATCACAGTCACTTTTTGTGATGCAGTGTCTTATCACGAAACATGTAGCTTCTGTGAAACTGAGCTCGAATGTACATCCCCTGAAACACAGGTTTCTACATAAAAAGTCAGAGAATAGGAGAAGTTGTGTGGGCGCTGTTTCCACATCCACAGCAAAAAATAGGGGAGTTGTTATTGATGGAAATTAGGCTGTTTAAATAGGTACCAGATGAAAAGAGGTTAAAAGTCTTCAGTCTCCAAAACAACCTGAGGTGAGAGTGCGAACAAACCACAGCCTTCACTCCTAGATCCTTTTGAAGTGGTTTGTACTCACGCAGAGAGACGTTTCTTTTTTTTTGTTTCAGAGCAGACCGGCTGCCTTGTTTACGTGTACGTCACCGGCTGCTTTTTACAGGACAGAAATCCCCCTCCAAGCTGAGACCAGCCTGTGAACAACTTCTCTCTCGGCCAACGGTCACCAAAACACACTGTTTTTAACACGCCTCGAATATTTTCCTGTGCATTTCCTCTAACACGTCCCCTGGTGGGAAATAACCGAGTACATTTACCCAAGTACTGTACTTAGTTACAGTTTTGAGGAGCTTTTGTTTTATACTTTTGCTTCACTACACTGCAAAACCGCTGAGAAATTGTCAGGTCATCATGCGCAGCAGAGTACTGCAAAAGTAGAAATGTAAGTGTGGTGAGATGATAAATGTCAGTCAAGGCACCATAAAAGTATTAGTATTAAAGTATAAAGTGTATTTCAGAGGGAAATATTGTACTTTTTTAGCCCATTACTGTTATCTGACAGATGTAATTAAATTCAGACTTATATTAATAACATGGAATATACAGAAGAGTATAATGTAAAGTAGTATTAGAGCAGTAATTCATATCAGCTCCTCTTTTACCTGCTGCAACATTAAAATAATATATAAATAATTCTAATATAATAAACATTTTTGTAAATGATGAATAATTTTACCGGTGGTACTTTATACAGTGGTAATGATACATGTACTTAAGTAGAACGTGTGAGTACTTTTTCCACTCCTGAAAAACAATATAACAACTTGGTCCTGTGTCCCTGATCTAATAAAGTCCTGTATCACAATATATCAGTCACATGAGACACACACGTTACTGTGGAGTGAGTACTTTTACTGCACACTGCAGTTTTTGTACTTTTATTCAAGTAGCATTACCATATGAATGCAGGACTATTATTTGGAAAATATTATAAATATATAAAGACAAGAGCGTCTCCGCCAGCTCCACTGATTGAACATGTTGAGCAGTGACTCTTTGTGCGTCTGGGGACCATGGATCCGCTCTCTGGCCCCCGGAAAAATGGCGTTAAAGCTTAATGACTCACTCACATCAGCTTTAAGCGGGACTTTCCCCTCTATCTCCGTCGTCTGAGCCCCTGCTGCGCCACATATTTGCCCAGTGATGTGTTCCAGAGAAGCGTTTCTGGCATCCATCCACAGCCGCTCCTGCGCGCACCGGGCCGGACGCCCACTCTCGCCTACTGCTTCGCCAGGCGGCGTGGCAACTTCAAGCCGCCCCCGAGATTCCTGAAGCCACTGTCACTTCCCCGTTGGAGCAATAATTCACTTACCGACACCTCAAATATGTCTACAGACATGGACGCGCGAGTGTTTGGCGGATGCAGGAATGGGATTGTGGTTTTATATGAAAAATGTTGTATATGGTGACTAACTCCACGCGTATTGGGTTATTAACCACTTCCTGTTGTCCTAACTCACACAACCCTCATCCACCCACCATCTACCTGAGAACGAGGCTGCACTTTGTTCCGTTTGTCTAAAGTTGCATAATAAGAGGAGGAATTTCCGCCACCCTCACGGAGCTGCAGCCTCGTCTCGATACAACAGGAGGTGGGATTGAGATGGAACCAGTTTGCGCTACCTGGGCGGGGGTTCCCAGAAATCCTCCCCTGTGACGAAGTATTCCGCAACATGCCCATATATGGACAAGCCCGTGCGTAAATAGGAAAGGCCTACGTACGGGGCTACGCTCTGTGCGTAAAAACACTGAAACCAGGATGTGTCTGTTGTGTCTGTTGAACAACTGTTACTGTTATTGTATGTGTGGAGAATGAAAGATGACTTCTAACAGCGTGGTTGGAAACTAACTCTCCCCACTCTTTCCTCGTGTTCATGTGCATTTTATGTTTTTACCCTCTGAACTGTGCAAAGAAAACAAAACAAGATCCCAGCTTCAGTTTCATTTGAACAGACTTTACTTAAATACACATCACAAATAAAAAAAGCCATTGTAAACATTGGACATCATCAGTTTGTCTGGATCAACCGGGCAAACAAAATAATTTACACAATGAATAAAATGCAGCATTGCATGACAAGTTGCAAAAAGTACATTACTGATTCCCATTTTCTACCATTAGTAAACCCGACATGAGGGCAGAGCCCGTTGCGCTGCTGAGTGTCTCCGTCTGGATGCTGCTCTGGTTTCTAGGGTTCAATGGTTCTTTGAGCGGTGTCCAGCATCCGGAAGTACCATTTATCAGTCCTTTCACCCTGCACAGCCCCCGGCCCTGTGCTGCTGTCAAGCTGACACCACATCAGCCGCTATTCCAGTGCTGCGCATGCAGAACTCCAGTGTTTTCACTTTTCAGTCCGTTTCCAGTCTCTGGCTTTTAAAACGCTTCCATCTTGCTCGTGAGCATCAGCTGGCAGCCGCTGCTCACGTGTGTCAGGACCTTCTGTTTGAGCTGGGCGACCTGGTCCCGCAGCACCGACGCGGTGTTGGAGAGCCCCGCGTTGTCGTTCTTCAGAATTTTCACCTTATCCTCCAGCCGGGCGATGCGCTCCAGCTTGCGCTTCCTACATTTGGTGGCCGCTAGCCGGTTCCTCAGCCTCTTACGCTCCGCCTTGATCCTCTCCTGCCTCTCCAGGTCGATGGGGGACATCGGAGGTGAGCCGTCGCTGCTGAGGAGGTCGGGCACGGTCTGAGGTTCCTCTTTCAGGGTGACGAGCCGCTGCGGGTGGAGGCCGGAGCCGGGCAGAGAGTGCTGGAACGGGTGCGTGCAGTGCGTCGTGGTCTGCGGGTGGCTCTGCTGGTGCGGCGGCAGGTAGCTGATGGTGGCTGTGGGGTAGCTGGGGGCGGAGGAGGCGCTTGTGTTCGGGCAGTAGGCGTTCAGTGTCGTGTAGATGGGAGGCTCCGGCTGCAAGGCAGAGCCGAAGACACTAGAGGCCGCCGCCGAACACGTAACTCCGCCGGCTCCGATGGACACGTTAGGAGGCGCCATCTGGTTCATCTTGTGCAGCTCGTCCAGGGCTTTCACAAACCCCTCGGCGAAGCCCTCCTGCTCATCGGTGATACCCCGGTTGTAGAAGTACTGTCCCGGGGTGGGAGTGGTGATCACACCGTTACTGTTTTGGATGATGAGCCTCTCTAGCTCTGGGGAGGCGAGCTTCAGGGACCCGACGTCTTGCTGGCCGCCTTGGTACGGGTCTGCCTCGGCTCTCAGCTGGGATTTCAGGTTGCGATACGGTTCTGTCAAGTTCAAATTCATATTCTGCTTTAGCAGTTTGTAGTCGTGCATTGCTGCATCTGAGTGGCCGTAAGCCGACAGAAAGGAGTCGTCATGATAAAAAGGCTGTTCCATCTTTGTAGACATAAAGTCGTAGGAAAAGAAGTGGGAGCTTACCAGCTGCTGACAGAAACAAGCTCTGGGTTATCAACAAATGTCAGAGTCAGCAGGGAGCGTGCATCAGCTCAGGCTCTACAGTGTCCCAAAGTCAAGCTGGAATAAAACCAAAACCAGTCCAGAGTCCAGCGAACAGTCTTCACTTCAGTCCAGAGTCTGTCCGCTCTCTTATAAGGAACCGGGGGAACTCCTGCGTTCTGGTGCCGGTCTCGGTGCTTGTTGAGGTGTGTTCAGGCTGGTCGGTAACGAGCCTTTTATACAGCCTCAGACACACGCGCGGTGCCAGCGCAGCGCAGCGCGGTGATTGGCCGAGCGGCCCGTGGCCACGCCCACAGATGGGCGACGTCATGTGACGCTAATGCCGGGAAGAGGCGACTGTAAACAAGCCTGTAGGCAAGAGAGCGCGCCGAGGAGGGACGGCAGCGGACACCGGGGCAGAGGCAGAACAACCCACCACGCACTTATTCTTCTTTAGTTTTCAGGTTGAACAGTCGGCGGTTGGATAAACGAAGAGACGAAGATACTCAGTCAGAGCACATCACTGCTTTTTATTCAGATCTCGTCATGACTTCAATTAAAATATATGAGAGCAGAGTTTACATCTGCTGGGTTCATTACATATGAATTACAGTCGCTATAAAACAGGAGAAATTAGCTGTTTATTTGTGAGTCAACCTGCGGAGGAAGCCCCAGTGCCTTATATGGGCATCGTGACGCGCGAGTTCCTCTCCGGGAGAACCGGGAAGCAACGCCCACCTGGGCCTCAGTTCAGCATGTGTGTACCCCCAGTATAAGCTCCCCGCCCCCCTTTACCCACACATAAACTCCATCATAACAATCCAGTAAACTCCACCAGTATAAACCTTACTTATCATTTTAAAAGATTATTTTGATGAGTAATTTCATTTCAGTATTAACACTACCACCTCCTTCTGCCTTGTTGTTCAGTAATGATACAGCTGTAATTTATACATGTACTGAGTAATACACATACAAACAGTGTACTTTATTCATTAATTGAAGTCTATTTGAACATAAAATAATGACTCCCATGTTTTCACCCCTTGTAACTTATAGGTATCTAACCAATACCCTGATGTTTACTCGCCCATTTTCAGGCTGTAATCCTAAATATGACCTAGATTTACATTCAGTCATGGTTCATTCAAATGACTGGCTGTTGTTAAACGGTGCACCAACACACTCTGCAGCGACACACACCACTGGAGCAGAAAAGTGTGTGTGATCAGCTACAGAACAAACATTTCCTCCTGCAGGATCCTGACAGGTTTGTGAGGTAACGCTGATGCTGGACCTGCTTTGATCATGAACGAGGAAACGGTGTCCGACATAAACCACAGCCAGTTAATCTTCCTGAAGCAGAAAGATTCCTGTTCACTACTTCGCCCTTTTGATCTCTAAGGCCTCTTTTATTTGGTTTTACTCCACAGGTAGAAGAGCCGCGGCTCCATCTTTAAGTGCAGAGGAAGGAAATACGATTCCTCAACAGTGCACCTGTTTCAGTGTGGAGAAGGGAACCTTTGTCTCCTGTTTGTAATTCTTCCAACACCCACACAAACACAGACACATGCCTGCACCAGCGTCTCTCGTGTCCCTGCACAGACTGAACAGGTCAGGTAGGAAGATTCACTTCGGCAGGTGCTGAATCCTCTCGCTGCACCTGACGGATGAATTTCTGATTGTGATCAACAAACAAAACAACACAAACAATAATGAATTAGCTGTTTAGTGAAGTTCACTTACGAGAAGGCCAGAGTAGAATACATGTTATAATTAAAATCATCCAGATTAGTGCAGACATTTTATATGTAAAGTGCCCCCACATGCAGCCACGTCAGACAGGTACGATCAGGTGACCCCGTCATCGCCACCTTATCATTTTGCAAATAGCAATTTTTATTTATACAAATCAATATCACAAATTTTCATTCAAAATGTGTGTTTATGAATGAATTAAAAATATCTTATTTAACACTACTGAATATTTAAAAGTTGAGTGGTGCAGTTATGTAACCGCGTTTTCTATGCTGAGTGTTTGTGTGCTGATAGAATTTGAAATTAAAGTAAAAGTAGAAAGTAATTCAGCTAAGTAACTTTTAGCTAATTAATTCCACAGCTCTAACTAAGTACAGAACCTCTGATGTTTGCCCTTGTTTCCAAATCTTCACCAGTTTTTACATTAAGCATTAATGAACTATTTAGCTGCATATTGCAGCTGAAGTTGACAGGTAGCTGTTGTGGTTATTATGAATTTCCTTAAGAACGAACAACTGCATCACACTCATTTATAACTGTTTGGCTGTTTATGCTCCTGTTTTGTTAAAATAGATGTAATTAATTTATTAGTTGAGTTGTACCCCTGGTTAAGAATCTCTCAAACAAAATTAAAATTCACCCAACTGCCAAAATAAACGAGAATATCTTCACATTTAAATGTATTAAAACCAGTTCTCGTGTCCGTCTGTGTGTGTCCGTCCTGTAGTGGAGAAGGAGGCTGGACATGTTTTCCCTGTAACAACATGTACGTGGTGTGAAAAGCACATACAGATAGATTTGCTCAGACAGACGCTGTTTTCATGTTTAGGCCTAAAGGGAATAAAAAAATAGAAAAATGTTAACCAGGCTGGGATCATCATTTTTAGGGTCTCCACACCTGATCATAGTGACCTCATCCCAGGTAATTCTCTGGCATTCAGAGCAACTATTTTAATTCTATGCCTTTTTGTCAGTATCCATGGTTGTATGGATAAACAGAGGGAAACAACAATTCCTGGCAGTGTTATGTCTCCACTTTACCACCTCCCTTATAAATTCTATTCTGTGTGCAGCTGCCTGTTAGTGCTGCAGCCCTGCTCCGCTCTGCTCTGCCCCGCTTCGGTTTAGGTTTTATTCAGCGTTGCGGTGGAGGTTGACCACAGTCCCAGTGACATTTTGGCAAAGAGCAGCGGTATAGGTCCAGAGTGGTGAGTGTTTACGGGAACACTCGTGAGGTGGCATCGTGCCATCCTGCCAAATGTTAGTCAAAAACACCCGTGTTACCCGAGCAGTGGGAGAAACAAACGTGTGAACACTGGGACAGATGTACAACCTGTTAAACATTAATATGTGATTGTTTGTGTCCTGAACAGTCTCCATTAATCAGCCCGTCAAGTCTAAACAGTAGTGTTGTGGATTTTGAACAGATCTGGAGCTAAACAATGACGCAGTGATTAGTTGGATAGTTCAGTTATCAGGTTTCATCTCTTTGCTGAGAAAAAAAAGTGGCCGACATCTTAGTCACATCTTGATTAGTCACATCTGTTTAGTCTGGTTAGATTTAGACTAGTTCTGTACACTCAAGTATAGAAATTCCTTCCTCGGAGTTCTGCTTTTCTTTCTGCTAGAGTCCTACTTATCACCGGGAACTGCTCTAGGACTTCATTTTGTTGATGTTTGTTTTTTATGCATATTTTTTGGGCAAACTTTCAAAGAGTTCGAGGGCAGGACAAGCCGCTTGGCAACAGACTCGGTTTTAACAGCCGGGATCACATGGACGAGTGCCAAAACCCACAGAGTGTTACCTGCTGCTGTTCCTGGGTGAGTTTGGGAAAGGCAGGGCCTGAGGGTGGAAGGAAGCTGTTTACCGTAAGATTAAGCAAAGCGTGTGTGTATATGCGTGCATGTGTGTGAATAAGCACGTATATCACTCAGGGTGGAGTTTACATGGGTGGTGAATGTTTTTAACCACAATGTGAACATCTGCATGTAGAGAGGAGATAACAAAGATAAAAAAAAATTTTGTGGAATTTTTTTTATCTATTGTGTCCCACACAGTGTAGACGTCAGCGAAGTGACTTCTGTCTGACCTATACAGTAATAAATAATGTAGGGTGAAGATGTGTAAATATATTTTAGTGCACGACCAAAATGAATGAAGCAGATCTCTTCCCTTCTCTCTCACATTATATTACGGGAGATTCCCCTTAATCCTTCACCCTATAGACTCTGTCTTTTAACAAAGCAGTCTTTCACAATAAGATGCTTATGTTGGGGACTGAGCTCTCCTCACCTCCTCCTCTCAAACTGTCCCATTGTTCCTCGCCACCTCTGCACAACTCTTCTTTTGTCGGAGCCGGGCAGCACCCTGCTCGTCGTTCTCCACAGTGCGGGGCCCTTTTAGACGGCGGGACGGCTCCATCTGTGTGACTCAGACCAGTTAGGGCAGCCGGGGCCAATCAGAGGTCAGAGCCCCGAGCTCACGCCTCACTTCAGAGCCTTTCCTCTGACCTTCACAACTCCTCCAAACACCCACTCAGCAGAAAAGAGTTGGTGTTAGAGCAGGGAGAGCGAGCGGACAAGGCGAGGGAGAAAGACAGGCTCAGTCAGATGAGGTTTGTTTGTGAAGTGCCCTCTTGACAGAGAAGCTGACTCCTTCGTTTGGACATAATGGGGCCTCTCATCCATAGTGTTGCTGCTCTCCTTTGTGACTGAGTTCAGTTTATTGCCACGTCTATTAATAGAGTGATCCATCATCATTTATATCATCATCCTCATCCTCGTCAACATCACATGATGTCCTGATGCTGTTTTCTTCCATTTCACTCAGCTAATACCAAATGGTTCATCTACACTTGAGTTTCTTTCAACCTTCACGTGCCACTAATTTGAAGACTAAAGTTCACGAGAGTCATTATGGGAGTAAAAAGATCTTTGAGGTCAAACAATATCATTTATTTTTTAGAGAACCTGAAATTGTCCTGCAGTGGACCCATGACCTGTTTTTCAAAGTAATCATATTTTACTGGTAAGCATCTTGTAGGAAAAACACCAGATCATTTCTTTGTACTGTGATTATGAGGATTTGTTGTTACCATGATGGTGCTGTCTGTTGGTAGGTCAACAAATACTGGATGAAAGTTTGTGATATTCCTCGTTAAAGAGAAAGAGGCCGACTGACTTCAGTGACTTTCCCTCTAGTGTCGCCACAAGATTGGTATTTTGTGCATGAAATATCTCAACAACTATTGTGTGGATTGACAGGAGATTTAGTAGAGTTATACATGGAGCCCAGGGGATGAATCTTAACTCTTCATCTAGCGCCACCATCAGGTCAAAGCTTGAATCTGTACAATACTTTAGTCTGTAGCTTAAAAGATAACTTCATTTTCATAACGTGCTATTAACGGTGGGCCTAACTGTGACTGCTGCTAATTTTGCTTCGAAGTGAACAGTAGGAGCTGGGGATCAAACCACTGCCCCTGCAATCAACGTGAGGCACAACCACCCACTGGGACTATGGATGTGGGTAATTTGGGGCTTTAGGGATAGAAAAATCAAGTCATCAAATGTATACAGATAAGTACTGGTACACAGGCCACATACTTTAAAATGCAGCTCATGAGCTAAATTACCAAGGAGCACAGTAAATATTTTATTCTCCACCTCCCCCCGTGGTGATTATCCTGTCCAAATCAAGCATTAGCTTTTTCCTATTAGATACAGTGACAGACACATGCAAAACTCAAAACATTGCCAAAGCAGAATAAAAAAAGATCTTGTTAATCTCATGTGAGGAGATAGTTGGAGGGAAAAAGACTGCGCCTACGCCCATGCCCGTGGCATCTAGGGAGCACACAACACAGTGAAGTCCAAATGAGCTGTAGTGGAAAATCTGTCATTTGGAGACACATTTTATATTATGTGCCACTGAATCTTTCGTCCATCTTTGCTCCCAACTGTTCTGTGCCATGACATCCCTGCTGACACCACAATTCTTTTCATTTTTGCACTTTTTCCAAGCAAAAGTCAAAACCTTTGGTAATTGTAGGGCCAAAAAAAGGACAACTTGTCTCTTACTTCCCCTGCAGTGAGTGTGTGCCTCAGTCGGTTCTGGGCTTGTCACAACCTCTTGCTCACTTCTTTATGATAAAAATCAGGGTGGGGGGTTGTTGGGTAGCCACATGGTCTCACGCACAGTGC
Organism: Sandelia bainsii; assembly: GCA_032362345.1. Taxonomy (NCBI): domain Eukaryota; kingdom Metazoa; phylum Chordata; class Actinopteri; order Anabantiformes; family Anabantidae; genus Sandelia; species Sandelia bainsii. The sequence continues at coordinate 21,212,638 of JAUMHL010000029.1, forward strand.
TGTCCATGTCTGTGCTCACCGAAAGGACTCTGAGATCCCTGAAACGGCCTGTAGGAGCTGAGTCAAGACTCGGAGAGAGGAAGGCCAGCAACAGAAAAACTGTTAGTCAGTGAAATGTGTGGGTCGCTGATGTTAACGCCAGAGACCAACATGTTCGTCTGTGTCTCGTGGCTCCATTCAACCCCTTTTTGCTCCATCTCTGTGCTCCTTCCTTCTCTCTTACTCTGTTAGTACAGGAACATGCAAACACGTTGATGACTGCTCTTAATGATCTTGGACTGTTCAGACTGATATGTTAAAAGCCAGGCAGCCTGTAGCGCAGGAGGACATTCAGCATAACAGAGGGGAATGTGGGGGTGAGGTTTTTTGGCATGAGAGAACAACTGGCTCCAGATCTTTCTTCGGTATGTGTGTGTGTGTGCGTCTCAGGGGAGGAGAGCAGGGATTCAAGATAGCTGACATTTTATCCTCATAGTCTTGAAGTGGCAAAATAAAACACTGCATGAATTCCTCTTCTCCACCAAAGTCGACGCACATTTGATCCCAGTGTGTTTGGCGTCTGCCAAGCTTCTTTGAGATTTCCTTTGAGTGGGTCTTCCCAGTTATGGTTTGGCTCAGTCCGACAGCCACAGCTGCTCTGCTGTGTGTGTGTGTGCGCGCTGCCTTTTGGTTGCCACATGGTTGAAACATGACTTTGGCTTTTATGAAAACAAAATACTATTCCCATCTCATCCTCTGTGGAGCTTAAGATCAAGAGCGTTTAGAATAGATTCTGATCCTGAGGCCATGAGATACTTGAAACTGCTTCAGCTGAGGAAGCAACTCGAACTTGTTCCAACCTGGAGGAGACTATTTCCCAGCAGAACACCACTGGCTGAGACTTTAAGGTGCTGACTCTCACTCTCACTCTGCTGTGAACCGCTCCAGTGCATGTTGAAGGTCGTGGTCTGAGAGAAAGGAGCATGAGACAGACAGATGGATTAGTGTGGGCGTTACACCGGTAAACCTTTGGATTTACCATAAACATAAACAACAAACCAGAAAAATACCTGCAGTACAGCAGGAGCACATTCAGAGCTCTGTAGGTCAACTGATGGAGCTGCTGAACATCAGCCCATGAAATAATCCTCACCATGCTCCTGTCTTTTCGTATGTAATTTTCTTGCCTGCTGGTGATGGGGACGTCTTGTGGAGTCCAGCACACCTCCCTTTAGTGTGATGCAGTAGCTACCGTAACTTTACTCTACATTTTGACCCTCCCAGTGCTGACGAGAACAAGATTTCGAATACCAGCAGGTCCTTTGCATTGAAAAGAGCCTTTTTCTGGACACATCCAGCTGGTAGTAGACCCAGAACATGCTGGAGAGATTCTGTCTCATCTGGCTGGGGAGGAGAAGGAAAACGTTGCTGGGGAGAGGAGGCATGTGGACTACTTAGTATAACCTGTAACCACCACAACCCGACTCTGGATATGTGGCAGAAACTAAATTAAAATGAATAGAACAAAGAATCAAACAAATGGTGGGATGGATGGTGGAACAGGATGACCGTGCAGGATTGTAGCTGTGGTGTGGAATCAACGGTAGAACACGATGAGGTCTGCGCTGTGGGGAAGGCTTCAGGCTGGCCCAGTTTAGTTGCTCGGCAGACCCTCGGGGACCCTGTCAGAGATGACAGAAGAAAGAGAAACAAGGAAGAGGTGGATGCAGACGTTTGAGGCAGGAAGGTTTTATAGATGTATGAAATGAGGTGACTGGAACTGTGATCCAGCTCCTGAACCTAAGATAAAATGATCTCTATTAATGTTTTGTTTAATAATTTCATTCATCAAGTGAGCAGTTATTTCCCCCTGTGATGGTATTTGCCAACACAGGCAGCTGCTCCATCATTTTGTTCTCTTTCTGCAAACCATATCACTTTGATAACCTGTAACATTTTTATCAGAATCTGTGTGTGTGTGTGTGTGTGTGTGTGAACAATCCCACACTCAGAAACTCCCTTTTCCTTTTGTGTTGAGTCTCATCTTCAGTGTCTGGTCCACTTCCTAGTTTCCCTCCTGGTTGGAGTCCAAACAAATACAGCAGAAGCTTTGCAGGACGTCAGAGTGCAGGTTGAAACAGATCAGGGAACCCCTTCAGGGGGGATGTGACTGACGGGAAGGTCGTGACCTCGATGGGAGTGACGTCACTGGTCGGTAAAGATGAAGAAATCCAGTTTGATCGAGTTCAGCAAAGTGAGTCACAGACACACACTCAGGCAGCATAAATAAAAACAATCAGCCTCATAACATGTGTCAGTTTATTACTGTTCAGGTGTTTGTGTCTGTGTGATAAAAATCCACAGGGATTTTCTCAGGTTACAGATAGTTCAGTGAAAAAGAGCAACGGCAGCAGTTTCTCGGGGCAAACGCTCACATGCAGGTTTTACTGTTAACATAAAACGCCGCACATTTTTTGACTGTGTCTGCAACTCCTGTTAAGCCTCAGGGAGCCTTTGCGTGATCCTGTAGCTGAGCGCCATTCCCGACGCCCGGGACACGTCTTAAACAAGCCTGGACACGGACGCCCTCGAGTGAATCAGTGCCGGTAAAAACCATCCAACTACACCACAAACACACTCACACACACACACACACACATACACTGCACTCTCGCTCACACTCTTACTCACATATGTAAATGCACTACAGCTGGTGCACCACCTTCTCCACAGCTTGAACTGAGCACACACACACCTCTCACCCTGTGTCTCAGCTCAGCCTGCTATCAGACGTGTTTTTGTATCTCACCTCAGCTGACAATTACTGTTTGCGTGTTTCTGCACGATGATCCCGTGAAGAGTAGATGCCTGGGTTAATATTAAGAGCCAGTTCTGCCGGGTGGAGGCATGGAGAGACAACCACAGGCAGCACAATTAGCAGCTTGTGGTCTGTTATGTGGCACACTAATTACCTCACATTTAATGTAGTTAACCTTAAGTAGTGCATTTAGGAAGCCCTGCTCCAAATATAGACTCTCTCTGGGCAATTTGAGAGTCTTGTTTGGTCACAAATTACTGTTTAATTGTTTGCATGGCAGAGTTGTTTACTAGTTTCAAGCAGGGAGCAAAGTTTGAACACTGTCACAAGCCACATGTGCTGCAACCTGTGTGTTTTTAATCACTGTTTTTCTACAGGAGAAGAACATGCAGTGTTTCATCGTGGTGCTCCCTTCACTGACCTCTCTTCAACAACACTAGATATTTCATTGGCAGTGAACAGACAACAAATGAAGCAAAGTGAGGCTGCATGTAACATGTTGTCTTTACTTCCAGCATTACTAAGACTTGTAAGGCAGAATTATGCTTCTGCACGTAGACTCACGTTACTGGGCTACGTATGGAAACGTTCACCTCTGCGTTGCTGTTGTATTTGAATGATTCATGCACATGTCCACTGGGGGCAGCGTTTACAAACCACAGTTTATCGAAGAAGTGGAATAATTCCAGAAACGGATATTAGCGTTACCATGTTGTACACAAATGACTACATTCAATCGTTGAATGGAGAGGAGCAGAATGAGGAGGCAGTGTGTGTTTGTGTTTTCTAATCTCCTCTGCTAGCTGCTCTTTCTTTCTTTTTTCTCTTCGTCATCCTCTTTTCCTTTTTTATATTTCAGTTCTTCTCCCCGACTTGATGGTGTTAACCAGTCTGGTTTCTTGATGTGCAGCTCCACACAATATGTTGTTGAGATTTGGGAAATGTGCATATCAGCCCCTCTGCGCCCTACGGTTACCCCATAACACCCCTGTCTGCGTAGGTCCACGTAGACTTTTCCGTGTACTTACAGACAAGTAGAATTCTGCCTTAAGAGAGACACACTGCTTCTCGCTGCCAACTCAAGACAGTAATCCACACAATAATGTGCCTACACCTCAGTCCACCAGGCCTCATACTCTAATAAACAGATTTGATGAACATTCACAGTTCTGTATAGTAGGTGAGCAACAGCAGGCAAATCAAATCTAATTTATTTATATAGCACTTTAAAAAGAACATCCTGTTGACCAAAGTACTTCACATGAACATAATAAAAGAAAGAAGCAAAACAAATTGAGCAGTCAAGAGTAAGAAGAGTAAAATTAGGATTAATCACACGGAGATGATAAAATAAAATAAATAAAAACACAGAGAACAGTAAAACATGGGGGCAATTAAGAATCAAACTCTACTGAGCATTAAAAGCCAAAGAATAAAAATAGGTTTTAAGCCGTGATTTAAAAGCAGGCTGTTCTTACGTTCAGGGGCAAACTGTTGCAGAGTTTTGGGGCAGATACAGGCAGAGCATGGTGTTGAATTAAGGCTGTTTGATGAAACATGTTAAAGACAGCAGACGGCAACAAATGACCTGTGTTTGACGGCTCCACAACGAGATATTGTGTAGAAAACTGTATAAAAACACACAAATTGTTTTCAGAAAACACTGAGAATATGATGATATAAAGTTTGACATGTGGGGAAATATGCTTATTCACTCTTTTGCAAGATCGATAACAATCACCTCTGCCCAGCAAATAAGGTCATTTAACCCTCAGCAAGAAAGCAAATAAACAGTATTTCCCTAACTTACAGCAGCTCCTTTAACCTGACAATTACAGTATGTGTATGTGTAACTTGCTCAAACCAAACCTGTGAAGCAGCTGCACACAAAACAAGGAAGAAACTGATGCTGCATCAGAAGCCATCACATATTTTTCCCTGAAGTTAAGAACAAACAACATCTTCCCCCTTCATATCTCACTCTGAAAGTTTGGACTTAGTCATCTTCACAGTGCCTGTAAAACAGTTCGCTGCTTTGTCATTCCTCATCACCGTGCCAGTGTGGGTCCCCATTTAATATCACATTTACCTCCATACTCATGAAAAGTTCATCAGGTTCATCAGTCCTAAGGAGCACAGAACCAGAGTTCAGATGTTGCTTCTGAAAGCACTATTCAGGATTTTATTTTTCACATGAGAAAAGGGAGAGTCTGATGTACACGGCCTGATGTTTCCTGTCGTGGCTGTTTTGAAGCGCAGGTTTTAATGGGGGCTTTTGCTCGATGTTTCACTGTAAAGCACGAGGACAGAAATAGCCAAACAGTGCCTGCCGGCTACAGGCTCGCATCCATAATGACCCCAGCCTTGTGATTGAAGAGGCCCCTCTAAAAGGCAGAGCAGGTGGAAGTGTAGGTGGTCCCCCCGCCTCACACCCCGCAGCACTGCGCTCACGCTGCATATGCGCACACAACTGCCCCACAAGCTGCAAGGCACACATGCAGGAACACTGCTGGTGTGTGTGCCGCTGCAGTTTAACTTCACTCCCTCACTCACTAACACTCACACACATGTAGCACAGAGTCATTTCACAGGTTTTAGCTACCAGACCCCCCACTCACACTAAATGGCCAAAATTACTGCTTCACATGGGGAAGAAATGCAGGTCTATTACTTTGTGCTATTTCTTGATCTCTTTGTAGCTTTGAAGGTATTTTAGTGTCATTAAAACTCTCTGCACTTGTTTTTTTCTGAGCTTTTCATTTTTTCGTTTTACACTTTACCAGTTTGCACTATTATTGCATCCCCGTCTGTAGCTGCATCATCTGCAAGATTCACTCATAAAAACATGGCAACCGTAAGAAGTCATCAACTTTCTCTTCTGCTGTGACTAATAATGAAAGTTGTACTCTCATCTCATTGACGTTCTGAGACGACGGTGCGGTGCAAGCGGCTGTTTGCGAGTATCTCCATTCATCTATTTGAAACACTGCAACGCCTCATGAGACTGAAGGGTTCAGCCGAGTTTCAGTGTCAGATGTAAAAGAACCTTGCAGCACAAACATGACCGGCGTTGTCTGAATTGTATAACTGACTTCTCAGTCTTTCACATAGACATGAAGTCAGTTTCTCACCAACTGTGTATATGTGTCCAACTTTCATTTGATTTTGTCCCAAAATCTGCAACTCCTGAACACTCTTAACTTCTGATCTTGAACAAATGAACATGTCTGTCATAGAAATGTTATTATGGTGTTTAAGTGTGTTGTTGGATAAGGAGAATCTGGTTACTGAGGGATAAGTGTGGATGCTGTTCTTTAAATGACTGCGTGCAGGTTTGATGCACGCATTTACACTAATATATAGTGATTCTAAGAATTGTTTTTGAAGACGTAACACAAAAAACATAATTTCAGCGGAAAACAGATTGACTTCCATGTGCATAGATATCTACATCATCAACAAATATTAAGAAATACGGATCCCCCAGTTCACAGGAAATGATGCTTATTGATATATTTCCTCCGATGGCATTTAGGCGAGCATCTAAGGAGAAAGACATCAACAGATGTGGTGCAGACAGAGGACAGTAATTGTATCAGTCTCTGAAGGTCAGGGGGCAAACTGAACCAGGGGCACCACCTTAACTGAAACTGTAAGATCAGAGTTATAGTCATAGTGAGTTATGTTAGGCTGGCACTAACCACAAGGATGGTGAGAAGATTTAGATAAGAAAAGATTGAATATGCAGCAAGTTGTCTCTCCAAGTATTATTTTCATATCAGGTAATTCCACACCTCACAATTTACATATAGAGTTGACATCAAGTGCTGGTGCAGGAGGTAGAGTACATTCACTTTTATTCAGGACACCAGAGTTCATATTAAAGTTTGCTTTTTAATTAACTGTAACCACTACCTCTAAACCTTTTCTTTAACATTCATTATTTGCATTTGCCATGACGTTTTCCTTGACCTTAGCCACATGATAGCTGCCGTTTCTATAATCTGTTGGCTGGCAGCTAACTACAGCAGCTCCTCTCTTTGTGTGTTGTTTTGTTAAGTTTGTGTTGGCAAGTTGTGTGCTATATCTATGGTAACGGGAAGATGTGGACTTGCTGCATCCCTGCATTTGTTTGTGTGAGGACTTTTGGTGACACATTACCATGGATACAGCATTGTTTACACATGGCAACAGCTAGTCTGCTATTAGCCCTGCAAAATGCCGACCTGCAATCTGACCTGAAATCCACCAGGAGACCTGTGATCTACCAGGACCTGAGAAGGCAGAGGTGCAGAGCCGAAGAGAAGCACCGACTTTAGCTTACCTTACTTTACCCTTTATGTTCCCCTGCTGTTGCTTTATCTTCTCTCACCTCTCTGGGTGCCTACTTTCTTCTCCCTTCACTGTTAACTATCCTTATTTACAAGATGCACCTGTGCTTCATCTCCCTCAAAATAAAAAACACAGCGCACTATCTCTGCTCTGTCCCTCCCATAACACAAACCACCTTGCCAATAGCCTTGATCCGAGGCACCATGTGCTTACAACCACATTTGCTCACAGCAGGGGTACCGCTTCAGACTGATGCATGCGTGAGTGCAGCCACTTAAACTGGGCCATTCAAAACCATGTGGTCCCAGCAGGTGCCTCTTCTACCCTCTTCTCTCTTCCTTCACCTCTTCCTCCCTCCCCTCCTGCTAGCTAGCTGTAGCTATCCACCCACATCTGTTTATCATTTAAGAAAGATCAGAGAGCAGAACAACGTCCTGAGGCAAATCATGTGCAGCATGAACCCCAATCACATCTGTAGTGACTCTTTCACGCAGGTTGTTTCACTCGCTCGGCTGTGGCTCATGTGGTAATGAATGGATGTTATCTAACGCCTGTCAGACACTTTTCAACTCAGAGTTTACATGTGGCAGCAAGAAGGAAGTTGTATTGATGCTATTAGTATTGACTTTTTTTTAAATTGACATTTTCATTCACACACTCCCCATCAGGACCCAACTAACTCCTATGTCCTTCCTTTCAGACGTTACTTCCCGTGCTGCTGCTGCGGTAGAAAGGTTTTCACACAGGATGTTGAGGGGGCAGAAAGGATGTTCAAATTCTGATCGCATCCTGTGGTCGTGTGTGTTTGTGCGTATTCGTGTCTGTATCTGTCGTGTCTTTCAGTGGAAGTCTCGAATGATAAATGACAAACGTATAAACTCTAATGTGTGAACTGATCTCGGCTGAGATAGGCTTCAAAGGACACACAGCTGTACAGATTATTAGCGTCTCATTTTCCACAGGTCAGCCTTTCCAACTCCTACCAGTCTGTCACAACTGAGGTGTTGTATTTCTGTGGGTGTATTGTATATTTGACAAATTTCTCATGTAATGATTTCAATGTCGTACCAAATATTAACATCCACTGCAGGAACATAACAGTTTTCTCAGAAAACAAGAACCGCTTCAGAAGACTTGATTTGTTGTTGTGTGACTTTGCAAATTGCTGGAGGGGGGAAGTATCTAAGTACATTTACTTAAGTACTAAATGTATGTACACTGGAACTTTTACTCCGCTTCACTATATTTATCTAACAGGTGCAGTTAATAGATACTTTACTGATAAATAATCCAACTATTATTACAAATTCACCAACTTCTCAGCAGTATATCAAGTAAATAAAATCAGCTACAACTTGTTTATGGACACATTGAGCATTATTCTGTTGTTATTCTGTTCAGCAGACGCTCTGCTAACATGCTGTTTACGCTATGCTTACTGTGTTGACAAGGTGTTAGCCTCCTCTAGACTCTTAAAAAGGTCATATTCTGCTTATCATGTTCTAAGCACTAGGTACGCCATCCCACCCACCCTCTCAGGTTAGCTGCCACAGTTTGATCACTGCTAGCGCTAATTTAAGTGTTTGTGCAGTGTTTTTCCAGCTGTGGAGGAAAATGAACTTGAGACCATAAAACAATAATAGATGCTGTTAAGTATCAGCAACAGACTTCGAGCAACGTTTTTATCTGTTCACAGACGGCTGTTTTTACAACCTGCCCCAGTAGGCAGCAAGATTTTCAGCTGGGTTCTTGCTGAAGGACGGTGCTGTTCCAACTGGGCATAGGTCAGCCCACAGGAAGACTTCCACAGACACTCAAACAAGCCTTTTTAGTCTCAAGGCCAGAAGAGCTGTTGAAAACCATATAATGTTGTATCAGTGGAGCCCCGGATAGAACATAAATCCTTAACTAGGCAGAATACAGCCACTTTATGAATGCAGGACTTTCCCTCGGAGTATTTGTATACTATGGTAATGAAAAATAAAATATCTGAGTAGTATAGAGTATTAGTGTGCAAAGATTTCCTAAATTCTAGAGACAAAGCAAAACTCACTAAATACTCTGTGCACAAGGTCGTGTTAAGAATTAGGTTTCATTGAGTATTTACTGTAGTGACAAGCTGTTTAACTGCACCAGAATCACCTGTAACTCACTTGTTTTACAGTCCACATCCTCCAGACTACTATACTACTGCTACTATACAGCCATGATCTCAGCTGAAATCACTCATGCATGATTTTTTCTTTTAAAGTTGTGTGGTATAATATCTGGGTCAGGAGTTGTATGTCATTTGTACTTTTGTGTTTCTCTGAATAAGACCACAGCTTCCACACACTTTCACGCTTCCTGCCATGAAGAGACTGATGTTACACATTCTCCCCACACAACACCTCCACTTCCACAGCTGAAATATGAAGTCTGCGCACTGTAAAACGTCACATGACAGGAATCTAGTGGAATCATTGCAAATATGTTAATGTAAATAGTAAATTCAACTTAAAATGCCTAGTTTTTATTTTCAGTCTTTAAAACTTTTTGTATAAACATGTTCTAACTTGAGATCTTCAAATAATGAACTGAATGAATAAACTACTGAAGTTCACTAAATTAAGTTTAAAATAAAGACTTGCAGACTTTTCAGCATAAAGAGTCAAAACTCTCCAGACATGTTTTCCTCTTGTAGCTAAAAGAACTAATTCATGATGAAAACCTGCTGTATGTCTTTAATACATTATAAATCAAGACATGGTTTCTTTTCACAATAATAAAAATGATGCAAACTAGACTAGTGTTAGTGGGCAGCTTCAGGTGTTCAACAGCTCATACTTCTTCATGTTAAATGAACAGACTGATTGGGCTTAGAATATTGTTAGGTTAGGTTATCATAATGCAGGGTTGCTTCGGCTAGACTACCAAAAAGTAGCTCATCGCTTTCTTCGGTTGCCTTCATCTAACTGTTTGCACATTCTTGAGGTCTGTGGTCTGAGAGTCGCCCATCTGCCCTGATCAAGCAGAACAACGAGACCTTCACACATACAGATTCAAAAGCCCGGGCCTCCGACAGCTGCTGCTCATGGTCAACGAGAGCTGGCTTTGCAGCCATGTACCCCCTGCAGAGCCTGACAGATTCAACAGGGGCCCAGCCACACTACAGGAAGTTGGAGAAAGGCTCAACTTTATGCAAATATGCCAGTCAACTACTTTGTGTGACGTTTTTTGTAAAACAGGCTCAAGTCGTTTCAAGTCCCTCAGTGTCCACATCACAGCAGACATCACAGCAGCACCTCTTCCACCTCAGGAATTCTGCCGAGGCACCACCACGAGCATCCTCCCTCCATCCCGTGCAGCAACCATGGACCGTTTCAGCTGCAACCATCGGACAGGTGGTCCCACAGTCTCAAGGCCCAGATGAGCAGGCAGCTTTCCCCCCCCATGCTCTGTTACCACCTGCACTCATTCTGCTGACACACTGTTTAATTTATCCTCATGCAATCAATAATTACATCATATTTGAGCTTATCTCCTGCAAATAATTCCATTTCCATTTCCACTGTGAAACAATTGCAGTCACTTCCTCTTCCCCCCTGTATTCCTGTTACCTTGCTCACTCTTTTATTCTTCTGCTTTTTATTTCGTATTTCAGTTATTTGTTCTGGCTATTTCTGTAGTTTTTAACCTACTTTATATATTTTGCACTTTGACCTGATAAACCAAAGCTCTCCACTCTGATCTACTTGTATAATGGGAGGTAAGGATGAACCCACAGCTGTGTAATCACTTAGGATAAAATAGGTAGAGACATCACCATAACCATTACCAGAGAACAGGAAAAAACAAACACAATGCAACACAGACAGGCAGAAAGAAAGACAGACAGACGGGCAGCAGCAGGTAGGCATGCAGGCAGACACCAGCCGACAGGAAGGATACAGACCCACAATAGCTCGTCAGCCGGAGAGCCAGAATAACAGAGAAATAAGAAGAACTTGATAAAAAGAAAGGAAGAACAGGAGCTACAAGGTCAGACACAAACCTCAGACTGGAATACTTCACAGTTTCCAAGTAGCCTTTATTTTTCCTCCAGTGCCATTGTTACTGAGCGAGGCCTGAAACTCCACAGACGACCTCAGTGAAAACAGGAGAAAGGTCACGTTTTTTTCTAACAAAGGGCCATTGAGTCAGAGGTGATTGTGTGGTATTGCCTGCAGATGATACTGGAGGGTTTTACAGGAACGACAAGAATGTCTGTTTGTGCATCTCTGTCTATATGTCTGTGTGTGTGTGTGCTTGTTTTGTTTGTGTGTGTGCATCATGGGGGAAAACGAGTGGGGGTGTACTCTAAGCCCTAGGAATAGCATTTGCGTCGTAAATGCTCTGTTTAAAACAATCGATATCCACTCTGGTTTATACACAGTAAAAGAGCATGAAGTGTGTGGTTTGATGTGTGTGTGTGTGTGCACTTACATGATGGGAGCCCTGATGCGGCAGGGTGAGGATGCGTGAGCGTGTGTGTGGGCTGCAGGGCCACCCTCTGATCGTCTCCTTGGCAGCCGCTGAGCTGAAGTGCTCTCTGGGTGCTGAAGAGACCTCCCAGAACCAGAAGAAACACACACGCACACACTCTCTCTATCTCCAAACTCTTTATGAGAGCTGACAGCATCTTTTTCATGTCTACACTTGGGCTGGGGCAGCATAGCCTAGATGTATCTCTGCAACTTTGTGCCATGTTGTGATGCACGCACACACACACACGTACACACACATATCCATGTACATGAAGATATGAACCCAACCCAGCTCCCTCCCTCCCCTCCTCGCCTCCCCTTGTGTTTGATGTGGTCTTTGGAGAACCATGTTTAAAGAAATTCTTCTGCAGCTTTGAAGTCGCTCAGTGTTTCCCACTCTCTTTCGGCGATGTTTCCTCTTTTATCTTCTGACTGTGTGTGCGAGTTGGAAGGGAAACAGACCAGTATGGAACATGATACTTGCCCCACATATGCTATTTACCATGTGTTGTACCTGTGAACTTGAGATGTTTCTCAAATAGCAGCTATTGTTTCCTGTGCGATATGGGTATATCCCCCATCTCTTGCCAAAACACTGCGGTCGCCTTCGACAAAGAGCTCCTCTTTAAACAAACGCCTCAGGAGCAGGCATGTATCAAACACTGTCTGTGAGGGAAGCAGCACTTTGCTACGTCTGGTATGCTTACACAAATATGCCGAGTGTCATTATGGCTTCATGCTCTACAAAGACACAAATACTTCAAAGCATTCATCTGTAGCTCCAAGACTTACATCTCCACTCACTCATACTGTATAAAAGTGATCCACCAGACAACACAGTGCTGAAAACTCTCTTTGCAAATGTGCAAGAACAAACACTGACACACAACTCGATGTTTTTTTTCTCTTACAGTTTTTCATAGTGGACAACAACCAGTGCGGCATCTAAATAAATAATAATAATAATTGATCCCCTAGGGGAAATTCTTATTTTGGACAGGCTGCCCCCTGTGAGGCGCCAAGGGTCAGGGTATCGGTGTCTTTTCCAAGGACACCTCGACATGTAGCCTGCTGGGACTGGGACTCCCACCGCTCACCCTTGGGTTTGAAGATGACTGCTCTACCCACTGAGCTATCATGCCGCCCTCTGTGATGCCTCACAACGTCTCCACACAAAGCTTTTTAAGTTATTTTATTCTTCCACCATACACTACTGTGTAGTGTATATTGGTCTTTGCTGACCAGGATGTTCCACCCACAGCTTTAAACAAACTGAGGTAGAACAGGGACGATGATGTTCTTAGAGGTGGAATTGTGAAACAGAGGAAACTTTGTAGGGCTGTGGTAACAATACACCTGTCTTTTTGATTTCTTCTCATGAAATGACAGAGTGGAAAGTGAGTACTGCTGTTAGCAGAGGAGTTTGGGGGGAGTTGCTTGTTAAAAGTAATTCAATCAGACCAGACACAATTTAACATCAATGCAGAAAGTGGATTTAATAGAGACTTGACCCAGCTGATTAGGAAGTAAAGAGATGGAGCCTAGAACTAGGAACCAGGAGTGAAACCTCCTGAGCTGCCTTGACTGAGCCTTGACACTGGTGGTGGGGGGGTGAAGCTACAATACAGCATGGGTGACAATGCCATTGGGAAGAGACAACATAGGTTAGCTGGTTAATGTGCAGTGATTATGGTTAATTTAGGGATTATTTTTTAGGCTCCACATGTGATTTTCAAATAAAAAAAGTGTAAACATGTTATAATCCCTCTTTATGCAACAGCTCCTCTCACCCTGAGGCTAAAAAGGCTCGTTTGAGCTCCTGTGTCAAAGCCCAGTTGGAACAGCACCATCCTTCAGCAACAACCCAGACTGGGACAACCTGTTAGTTACTGTTCATTAAAAGTAACTAGTTACTACTTAAGTTACTTTAGATGATTGCAAAGCATCTGTCAGTGGATGGATTGAATTCGGATGCAACACATATTTTGAATGAAAGTGAAAGTTAATGCAGTCACATGGAGGCGGTTGGGGTGAATGTGTATTAACACATTCACCCCAACCACCTCCATCAGATGCTGATAGAACATGAACACAATCATAACAACTTTTAATATCACTGTAGTGAGACAAACTGGATGCTGTCAACATATCCTCATTATGTTAACAGAAACATGATCCATCTGTAATCAGGGTCCCTACAAAACGTATTTGTAGTTGCGGTTTAGTTGTATATAAATGTCAGTTTTAGGAGACAGGGTTGGAGCCTGAGGACACCGGGACGTCCAGGACTGCTGCTGTTCTGAGAAATGTTTACCTACTGTAACGCTGCAGAGGTCACAGTGAGCCTGATGTCCTCTTCAGGGCCACTTTATCATCATTAGCGATTTGGGCCTCAGCCGCCGCCATCACCCCTATTCTTCTTCCATGGCAACACGGACAGACAAACAGGAAGCAGCTGTTGCCAGGGAAACAACCAGTAGGTCTGCAGAGAGTGAGCGAGGTAAGAGAAGACAGAGAAATGTGGAGGGAAAAGGATTTCTGTGGTGGTGGAATCTAATTAGACTGTGACGGAGGATAAAAGGGATATTTCCAGCTTCTTGCCTGCGTTGATAGAGAGAGAAAATGTGTGTTTTACTTTATGTGTGTGTGTGTGTGTGTGTGTGTGTGTGCTCTGATTTGCACAGATACTGTACCTGCGTCTGAGCCTGGGAATAGGCCGACTGACGCACAGAATGACAGACGAGCTTTGGCAACTCTGCTGCTTCTCTCTACACATCTCCCTCCCACACCTCCTCCTCCTCTCTCATCCCTCTCTCTCCCCCTCTACCGTCTCCCCTCCACGTCTGTCTTCTCCCTTGGCATAATGTCACTGCATATGGATCGTCACATAATCCGATTCTGTCACTGAGAATAGCTTCTGCCTCCGTGGGCCTCTCATTTCCTGCAGAATTTGGATCATTTATCCATATAAATTAACAGGATGAAGCCAGGACCGCTGCATTAGTATTCACCGCGCTGCTGCAAACGCTCACTGTGGGAATTAGTTTCATGGAGGCTGACAAGGCTCTCACCTGTGAAATGGTGTTATGAAGTGGAAAGCCTGGTTTTTGGATCAACATTAAAGAGCTGGCTGGCTCCTCTGGGCCGTTACTCAGCATACAATGCAGACCCCCCCCCCCGAGCTAATTTTAAGGCCACATGACTTTGATCTTGTGACGTGAAAACAAACAGGAATCTATGAAGAACTTTAAAGCTTTTCACGGTGCCCACACACACTTTCACAGAGAGCAAACAATACATGTGTGGAATCAGATGTGTGGAATGCCAAACACATCTTATCTGATCTTCATATCTCCTCATCTCTATGTCAGGTATTATTATAAATGACTGTATAAACTGTCATTGTAGCACAAAACACTTATTCTTCAGTCAGGTGCAGTTGTTTTCTTGCCCTCAGGAACTGAACACAGTGCAGTGTTTCCAACAAAACCGGCACACAGCTGCTGGATTTTTCCCTTGCTTTGGCAAATAGCCTTTTCCTGTCTTTGTATTTTTTCTGTTTTTCCCCTCAAACAGCAGCCGACCATACTCTCATTTTCGCTCTCCTCGTCCTGGTCAGTGCCCCGAAGCTTTCACAACGGATTTACGAGAACGGCCCTGAAAGCGGCAGCTCGTGTGGCAGGATGCCCAGTCCTATACACGCTCACTGCGCCTTCAGCTCAGGCAGATGCAGCGAGCTTCGAGGCGCAGGCAGCTTTGTATGTGGTGTGCAGGCGTTGGACGATATACATGAAACACCTCGCGGTATAATGCAGTAAATTCACATAAAGCATCAGCAGGAGCGAGCCTGACTTTTACTCTGAAGTTCTGATCAATAAAGAGAGTATCCATCATTCATCCAATGGGTTTTCATTTTCATTTTTTGTCATTTTTCCCATTTCAACATCAGTTTCCAGGAGGTTGAAAATTCCTGTGCATCATAAAGAATATTTTGATTTGAGTTATTTCCACTTTTTCTAAAACCTACATCCATGTACGAGTAAACTGTACAACTGCATAATGAATTTACACATTATCAATAAAAGCAGGTGCACATAATCAAAAAATAAATACAACTTGTCTTTCTGGTGCCTGAGCAGCAATGTTACAAACTCACAATATAAGTAAAAAAATACAGTTTTTAATGAATGTGCAGATGTTTATCTAGCAGAAACTGGAATTATTTTCCTTTCCTTTGTTGACACGTACGCCAGGAGTTTTCAGAAGTAGAGTCATCAAGTTTAAGTCGTGTACGTCAATGAACCCTGTTGCTCAACCATCTCACAAACCACAAACCAAGGAAGCTGTGACCTCACCCGCGTTCAGGTTTTTGCAAATCACCACGGTAAGAGAGCTAAAGGAGATGCAGCGTGAAGTTTAGAAGAACATAAGATTTTCCATAAAGAAATAATAATAATAAAAAGAAGAATGGCAGCTTCTTAATGTGAGTCACGAGGCTGCCGCTGGTGTTTTTTCCATTGGAACATTGTGTTGAACATGTATTTTCCACATTTCTTAATCAGACACTGGAAACGTACAGACTGACCCTGTTCATGCAGCTTAGAGTGAATTTGTCCATTCACTGTATTTGTACAGTATGTGTAGAGTATGCGTGCACACAAACTCACCCTGTGATGTATTTCCAAATGATGTGACTCTCAATTTTAAATAACAGTGGTGACACACGACAGTGATAAACGTCTCTTTTCCCTTATCACACGGTTTCACGCGTTCTCCGTGCTCACAGGTCATGCATCTGACCAGAACATATATATACGTGTTTCTGGTTAAATTCCATGACTGAGTCTGCTAATAATAATCCAAAAAGGAAGTGATATCTTTCTGTTTTAGGCTCCAACATCACACTGAACAGATGTCACACACTGGACAGTGAACTTACTTAACCAGAGGTAAAAAGGATTTTTAACCTGGGTTAAATAATGAATAAGATTTGTTGTTTCCTTGTTATGTATTGTAGTTGTCACACACACACACACACAGCCTAGTCAGTCCACAGTTTGTTCTTTTGGTCGACTTTCTGTCCACTAACATCTTCTGTCCTTTCTGACCCTGCTCCTGTTGTGAAACATGTAAATGTCGTGAAATAAAGCCGACTAATTTTACTCTGTCAGTAGTTACTGTCTTTGTTTGTAGAATATCACACGATTACGTCAGATACTAATTTGAAGGCAACTTGATCGTTGGTTTGCTAATGCTACGTCAACTCATGTCTACACAGGTTTTGATGCTAGCTAAACATCTCGAGATTATCTTAACAAACAAAGCACTAAGTCATAGTAACTAGGAGCACGTGCTCTGGTTGCTGTATAGAGGTGTTGTTTAGCTTGTCTGAGTTTTGTCTTGTTAGCTAGCTATTCTTTGACCGTTAGCATTCCTCAGAATTCCAATGTGTTAAAGCCAGTTGTTGTTGTTGCTAGTTAGCATTTTCTATTATATTTACCAAAACACACAAAGTTTCCACCATGTTTCACACTAGTTAAAAAAAATGCTAGTTTTGTTTCATTAAAAACATAATGAGTTGAGTGAACTTGCAGAATTTTATTCATGCAACTCATTATTTCAGGTTAAAAGTCAAAACAACTCATGTTTGTAAGTTCTGTGAGTTAAATTAGTTATGTTGAAAATAATATAATTTAGATATTTATCTTGTGTTAATGAAAAAATATTGGTGGATTCCTCCATATTCTTGTATGATGGTTTATAGTGTACATACATATAGATACACACTGTTTTTTTTGTGTTTGTTTTTTGAAGAACAATTATAAGCGTTTATTGGCAAATAAATCAAACTAATGCAAAGAGTCAATATTTACAGTATTGACCCTTCATCTTTGTGACTGCTGTAGTTCACTATGACAGCAGAATTTCAGCCTCTGGACCAAATCCTGACTGATGGATCATTCTTATCAATGCTCAAAGTTGATCACAATTTGTGTCACTGCCAAAACTTTTGGCCATGACTGTAATGTGGTTTTGTATAATGCAGTGCATTCTTTCATATCCTTTGTGGCTGAAGTTAGTTAGTCAGCTTCCTCCTACATGTTTTGTGGCATATCTGTATATGACTTTTCATACCTGTAATGCTTGTTGTTCTGGAGTTGTGTGTGTCAGCAGTTATCATATACTGTAAATTACGCCAGCATTGTTTGTTGTTGTGTGTTATTATAGATGTTTTAGTATACACGCTTTCTGTGTGACGCATTTACCACATCATTTCCTGCCTTTCCTCTATTTCTAGAGATGGCTAGATAAAATTTTTATAATTCAGCCTATTGAACTCACACAGCCCCTTTTCATTTGTTGTATTTCCTGTTTGGTCTCTTTTAACTTCCAACTTCCAGGTCTTGGAGGCTGTTTTATGAATATAAAAAAAAAATACACATTTTTGTGCACTACGTGAAATTGATCAAAGTTATTAGTAATATCAAGTCAAAGTTACAGGACAAACTGCACCATGTGAATAAGGAACCAGTTGAGTTTCCACTGTTTTGGATGAAGAATTATTGTATAATTAATTCAGACACACATTCACACATTCAGAACACTTCATGTTCTTTCAGTTTATTGCAATTTACAAGAGAGGTCATACACTGGATTCAATATCTAAGGTCAATGAATTCAATTCAATTCAATTCAACTTTATTTGTATAGCGCCAAATCACAACATAAGTAATCTCAAGGCACTTTACAGT
>JAUMHL010000029.1:21231123-21246373 GCA_032362345.1 Sandelia bainsii
AGATTCCTCACAGTAGCACTTGAGGCCAGAGCTATATCATCTAGGGCAGCAATCTGACTAGATAACATGTCTCTGAGATTTTTGGGCCCAAATATAATAACCTCAGTTTTGTCTGAATTACCCACCCAATGGCTGCGTGACTGCACAGAGAAGTAGGGTTAGGGTTAGCACTAACCCTAACCCTAACCCACCCATCCCCCCACCCCACCCCGACTTAAAACTTGCAGTGTAAAAGTAAATAAGGATCAGATTTTGACCGGTTCCATTTTATAAATAATGAAAAGTAGGAGAATAGAAGTGTGAGCAGTGGACTTAAGTAGAAAAGAAGGAGCAAAGATAAGCAAACTGTGTGAATTTTTGCAAGAGGATGTGACTTATAACAATGGGATTATTGCACATGGACATTTACAGTGGAATTAAGCACAGGGTGAAGGTTTAATGATGAAATTATTGCACAACTGCTGCACATGAATGGGGTTACGTGGTTGTTAGAGTTGTTGTTGACGTCCTGGCGTGCCCTGTTTAACGGTTGTGCAGCCAAATAAAGTGATTTATTAACAAAATCATGCTCAAACATTATTTTCCTACTTTCAGGAGCACTGTTGGTTTCAGTTCATGCCAGTTTAGTGAATGCAAATCAACCAGCAGACACCTGAAACTTGTATCAACCATTTTCATTGTGTGGTAATGTTGTTATAACAAGGGACTTTTTTGAAGAGTTCACTGGTAAATTCATGAAACTGACAGAAATATGAGCGAGCACTGCCCGAGGAAGCAGTGCTGTGAGAAATATCCGGTTTTCAGTAGCAGACTCTCAGCTTGTTTTAAAATCCCACGGCTGCAAATTTATTATCTCAGACAAGTTTTTGTAAAATTAATTTAGAGAATATTTCTAGAAAGGACAACGTCTGTGATTTTCTATATTTTTATTTTCAACAAATTCCAGAAAAAGAGCAATGTCGACTCACTGACGACAACAACAAAAATATAGTAAATCTCCAACCTCAACCTTTAAGTTTTGTTAGTACACACAAGTAAGTATCTGTATTTATACTAAAACTACCACTATGACCATTTAAAGGATGAGTTTTATTCAGTCTATTAAATCTCCTTAAAAGCAGGTCTGTCCTTCTTAGCCAATAGACTTACTCACATTCACACCATGTGATGTCTTTCTGTGTGTTCTCTGACCCAGTCCATGTCTGTGTTTCCCCCTCGCTGACCTGGAGGACCACACAGGTGTCAGACCACCGCAGTGAGGATGTCAGACCACCAGAGATGTTGAAGGGAAAGAAGAAGAGCAGAGAGGCTGGGAGGGAGAATCACTCGGTGGTGTAACTGAAATTCAGCAGCGCAGAGAGTGAAATCTAGATAGAGGCTGAGGGACAGGCCCGGGCCCGGAGCGGCACTGCTCTGTAACCACAGACTTACTGTACTGTAAGGTCTTTATTTCCCCCAATTGCAAATTTCCTCATACTTTATACTTCCACTAGATTTCAGAAGCAAAATATTTTACTTTTAATTCACTTCGTCTGTGTCAGACAAATGTAGTGTAGTAGCTGTAGTTCCTTCACAAAATACAATCAAAATAAACCATGACATTTAATTAGAGGTTAAGATGCAGTGTTTTGATACTCAGGAAGAAGAAGGACAGAATGTGTTGTATTCATGTGGGCGTTCTACATGTTTGACAAATTTGTCATGCAACAATTTCAGTGTTTCAGCAAATGTTAACATCATCTCCTGCAGGAACTCAGAACAGCTTCAGGAGGTTTGTTTTGGAGCTAAATGCCCGTTGTGGAAGGTAGCTAAGTACATTTACTCAAGTAGAGAGCAATTTGAGGTACTTGAACTTTACTTGAGTTTGTGGATTATTGTATTTTTACCTTTTCCAATACACATAAATAATACTAAATATCATGAATTATCAGCAGCAGTTAGAAATTCTTCAGCTAGTCAGCAGTATATAAAGTAATTAAACTAAACTCCATCTACAGCAGCTAAAACATTAAAGTGTTAAACACATTAACGCATCAGTAATTATTATTTGATGATATAATAAGCACTCTGAGAGTGAGTCATCCTGCATAATGAGCACTTCTCCTTTTGTGACTTTAAGAATAACTTGACCTTTGCATTTTTACTTAAATTTTGATTGCATGAGTTTTACTTCAACACTGTGGTACTGCTACTTTTACTCAAGGACAATGTGTGAGTACTACTTCAAGCACTATTCTCACCACGTTACAGTGCGTATGGCTCACCACACAAAGTGAAGTGGTTAACCAAGCTGACAGAAGACAGTAGCCCGAGATATGATATGATGAAGATTGTCAAATAGACTCAAATAGCGTGTGTGAATGTGTGTTTGGGTTGTGTTTTTTTAGGACAGAGACAGGCAGAGAAATCCCGCATGGAGAATCAGGGGGAAGTCATTTTCTCCCTCACATGGTTGCTAAGCGATGGACTTCACTGCTCTGGAGTCTAAACGCTGCCATCACTCAAAACAAAACCATAAACATACACGTCCATATTGTGAGTGTTTTCTGTTTGCTTACTTGTATTTGGGTCACATGTCACATTATTTGCATATGTGAAATTACAGTGTGTCTGAGTCTTGGAGTGAGTCACACCAGCTTCATCCTTATGATTTGTGTGGGTGAGTCACAGGTGAACCCCCCAGAGCCCCACCGTGGGGCCCCGTCACGTACTGGGGGCCTGTCCGTGGGCTTTTAGATCAGGATTTAGGAGAGTTTAATCGCTCCTGTGGAATCTGACCTCTATCTGTTTATGAGAAACGTATCTCACTTCCTCTGCCTGGGACTCATCTGTAACTGGACTCATGTGGACGCACCAGAACCAAGCAGTTCTAACTTCCTGTTTACACACAGGACAGAGTTTTTCCACAGTAGCTGACACTGTCTAAATACACTCCATGTGAACATGTCTATCATGGTAATATTCACTTTTAAACAATTTCTTTGAGCTGTTTTTTGCTGAGGCAAAATGAAAACCCCAAGAATCTGGTGTAAAGGGATTAATTAATTTGAGGTTTTCTTATATTAATATAGGCTCAAAACTAAAAATACAGAATCAAAACTACACATACAACACACAAATGTTTGGTGAAATGTCCCTTTGACACTTTTAGCAGCCATCCGTAAGCATTACTTAGTTGGATATTTGACCTCTCTTCTTGCCAGAATTGATCAAGTTAAATTAATATGGTTGGTTTTCTGGCTAAGATCTGACTCGGTCCACATGTTTTTGATGGGGTTGAGGTCAGGACTTTGTAAAGGCTGTTCCATAAGCTTTAATGGGTATTTGGGGTCAGTGTCACAACTGTCTAACTGATGGTTTGAGGTTATGCTGAAGAATCCTCTTTCTTCATTATTTCATCCACTTTGTTCAATGCACCAGGTTCAATGGGAGCAAAACAGCCTCAGAGCACTACGCTGCCGGCACCGTGCTTAATAGAAGGTACAGCACAGTGTTCTTGTGGTTGAATACTTCACTTGTACTCTTCCTAACATACTGTACCTCTGATCAAACAACTCAATCTCTGTCTCATCTGACCATAAAACCTTCCACTATAAGGCTTTTTTTGTTCATGTGATCATCTGCAAACTTTAGTCGAGCTTGAAGGTGTTGATTTTGAAGGAGGGGGCTTTTCTCTTGGACAGCAGCTTTTCAGTCCATGGCAACACATGTCTTACTTACACACATTTACAACTGTTTCTTAATCTGTAGAGTAATTTTTACAACACACAACCAAATTCTGAATGAAAGTCCAGAATCCTCATAGACTCATCTAGGTGGTCTGAGTCAAAACAATATGGTGCTATCCAGGAAAAGAATAATATAAGTCCCCTTTCTCAAGGATGACAAATTCCTCCGGCCACTTAAAAGAGTAAATGAGGATTCTGGAAATAGCTTCAGAATTTGGGTGAGTGTTGTAAAATTGACTGTATGGCATTAGAAACAGTCGCCACGGACTGTTTTACAGGGTGTCTGGAGAGTTGGCACTGTTACTTGAATATATCCAACACATGAGAGGCACAAGCTGGGGCTTCAGGGTTCCTGGGTTGTTCCTGCCCATCAGAACCAATGTCATCTCAGCTTATGAGACAGTTTAGTTCTTCTTCCACATCTTGGAAGAAGTTTCTCCACCTCCCAGTATTTGTGTGCAATTGTTCAAACTAATGATGGACTCAGCAGTTGATTCTCTTTCTCAGATCTGCACTGAGCTCCTTGGACTTTCCCGTTGTCCTGCGTCAATCAAACCATTTTTATGTCGGCACAGAGAAGCTACTAGCTGTAGTTATCATGAGCACCAACAGGAAGTTAAGAGGCCTTGTGTTAGGCAAATTGAAAGACATTTTGGAGCTTTCAGAATTAACAATGCGACTGGGTGTTTTTGTAGTTTTGAGCCTGTGTTGTTGTCAGAAAACTCTGAACTGAACCCTGTGCACCAAATATTGTCACCACAGTCATTTTGTGAGTCCAAACTTTCATTTGCAACTCTATACATCAGCTCCCACATGGTGTGAACATAGTTCAAGTTTGAACCTATTTGAATGTCTCACTTTGACTTTTTCTCTTTAGGATTCTCCTATAAGTGGATTCATGGTGTGAAGGTGGGTGGTTGGCCGAGAGTGTGTGTGTCTGGTAGCTGCACACTCACCAAGAAAGGAAGGAAGCGAGTAAAAAACAGACGTAACTCATTGCAGAGGATGGATAAACATCCAGATAAGACTTTATTACTCTCTGGAGGAAATACTGGCAGAGCAGGAGGAGTTGTAATAAGGAAAGACTACTTCTGGAGAGGTTATTTACATTCTCCATGTTCCCTGCTGCTAAATCACAAGGCTCTGCATTAATGACCTACATATGCACAGATATTAAATTCATTATGGTAATCATGTGCCATAGCCTCCCTCTCTCTTTCTCCCCCTCTCTCCTGCTCTGAATCAGCCACTCCAAGATGCAGCTGCCAGCTTGTAATGGCTTCCAGATCTCTTCCTCCCTCCGTTCCCTTTCCCCCCCTTCTCTCTGTTTTTCTGCAGATGAACAGGCCAAAGTGGAAGTGGAAATCCGCCGTACTTCAGCCACTGAGTCAGCCGGCAAAGCACCCGTTTGAAGGAAAACCACAAGCAAGGGGTTTGGAGAAGTAATGGATTTTGTTTTTCATAAATCACAGTAGAGGCTGTTGGGGTTTTTTATATTTCAAACGGAAGGCCTTTGATGAGTGTATTAGTTACAGTAAATATGTGTGTTTATGCACAAGGGAGCACAGTTAGAGACAGTTTAAGATATTTACCTTTACTGGAAACTGAAAGAAGCTTGTGTGTAATTGCTGTGGGACAGGATATGTGCTTTTAACGTACTACAAGTGTATTAAAGTGTGTATATATGAGTGTGTGTCTGTGTGTGTGTTAACGGGCCTGCGGAGCTGTCTGAAAGTTATTTTAAGCATTTTCCACTGAAATTTCAATTTTCACTTTCAGTGATGAGCTTTAGATTAGAGCCATATGTAAAGGGGATTTTTTAAATCGGTTTATTTTAACACCGGTGAAGTGCACACACTGGAAGGAGATGGGGGAGGTAAAGCGGGGGCACCGCTCAAGCTGTTGTTATGAATACAGTGTGTGTTAATGAGCGATGATGGACCAGAAAACCTCCAGATAACAACTGGCACGTCTACAAATGAGTCTGACAGGTGACACAGAGCCAATAAGGCCAACATGTCACATCCTAACATGGAGCACACACACGTTTCAGGCCACATACGCTCAGTTGTCAGTTTATTAGGTTCACTAAGTCAATAAATCTTCCTTCATGATGGTGATAATGTTCAGTTTGTTGTTTCGGGGAGGTGCTGATTCAACCATATTTGGATTTTGATAGGATATTTGATAGGCCAAGGAAAACTGGAGTTATGATAAATGGTTCATGTGCGTTATCTCAAAAAACGGTTTTCAAGGACGGCCATTGAAAACCGTTTTTTGAGATAACCATGACCTGGATGACTGAGAATCTTCACAGATATTCATGTGCGTTAAGTTCAGAAATCAGGACGCATCTGGGGATGCCTTTTCCCAAGTATTTTTGTCATTTTTGCCCGTCGTTCTTGACAGAAACTGTTTCATGGAGCGACCCAGATAAAAGGCAAACATTCCTATTGTGTCACCTGTGTTATATATAGTTCATAGTTTGATTTTTGTCTGTTTTACATTACATATTCACACATATTCAGTTTGAGAATACAAGACATGTAGTGCAGCTGTCTGACTGTGTATATGTGAAAGGTGAAATATAAAGGTAAAATCAAAAGTAGTCACAAACAGCCTACTTTAATCTACTTTAACTGTGCATCTCTAAACACTGTTTACACTGTAAACGTCACTGTCCGCCTGTTCTGGGAGTCTGACTTCATGGGAGGTGTCGACAGCACCTTTCCATTAAAAGATACTGTAACTTTAAGAACATTATAGTACAGTGAGGTGACTGCACAAGTTCAACAGCTGCACAAACTACATCCTCCAGAATACTCATATCATCAAATCAGCTCCTCTCTTGGAACATTACCACCTTCATGAAGGAAGGTTTACAGTATTGCAGGACTGTTGGATTAGTTTGAGCAGGTGTACCTAATAAACTGGCAAGACAAACAGACTGATCCCTTCCACAGCCGAAGAAAGTGATAGACGTGTCCACGAGAGCGAACGCTGCTTTATATCAAGTGCTCGATGACATTTTAATAGTAACAATGGTCTTTGTGGAGCAGGCCGATCTCTACGACTGTTTTGATTACTCACTCTGAGTCATCAGCAGCAGCATCGAGGCCTCGTGTGTCACATACCACAACGGCTGCAGTGGCACAAAGAGCCCAGTGAGACTGAGGCCTATCAATCAAGTGAGGTCAGCGCGACGGCCGCTTTTTTGTTGCACGTTGTTGCGTTGACATCATCCTGTGTGAAGTCTGTCGTTAAAAATTCAGCGTGTGTGTGTGTGTGTGTGTGTGTGTGTGTGTAGCACTGAAGAGTGGAGGGAGAAACTCGGCCCCTGGAGCTAAATGGCCCCTAATAGAAGGTTTGAGGGTGTTATTGTGGGGTGTGCAGGGGGCCCTCTGGGGAGAGTCCCTGACCACAAAATGATGTTGATGACCAGTTAGTGGAGGAGAGCGCTTTAAGGACGAATGAGTGGTCGCACACAAAAGAGCTGACATAAAAATAGGAGAAGAAAGTAAAGCAATAAAACGTGTGGTTTCTGTATGAGAACTGAAGCACTTTCCATTATGTGCTGCTTCTAAAACTGCTGTAAAAGCTCCTATATTTGAGCACTGTCATCATTTTACAAGCGTTCGTCAGCGTGTTGTTGCCACACAAGTTAGCGAGTAATAAATTGTCAGCATGGCAGCAGAGATCCACTGACTCATCTCACCCACTGTTTTAGGCCTGATTGCATGAAAACGTTTCTCACAAGAGCAAACCTGAGTGACAAACTCCGAGCCAGCAAGCAGCACAAGCAAGTCGCTGCTTGCTTATTTTATTCATGCTGTAAGTCTTAACTTGTCGCCTGCTCGGGCTTCAGAGTAAAGGATCCGTCTGCTGACAGGCAGCTGCAGCAACGTTCACTCTGGGACACTTGTCAAGAGGGCCCATTGAAAGCATGACGGGGCAATCTGCCGTGGAGGTATTGAAGCTCCGCGGACCGATGCCAAAAGGGGGGAGAGCGCCGGTAGAAAAGAAAGTGATGACTCACCAAACTTCCCAAAATCCCCCTCCCTCCCCCTTCCTGGTTTACTGGAAATGGAAAGCTGTTTTTTTTTTCTCCCCAGTCTCAGGCGTTCATCTTCTTGACAAGCTGCGGGGTCAAGGCCAGGGTTAATGTTTGTCTGTGGGATTGTTTCATCTTGCTCTGTGGGGGCCGACATGGCGAACGGGTCTAATTATGTGAGGGGGGGTGGAATAGATGGCTTGTGAAACAGATGAGCCTTTGTTCTGCATCATAACCAGTGATTTAGACTGGTGAAGTTGGGATTTACCAACTGCCAAATTAATTCACTGTTAATCTAAAAGGGATTAGAGGATCAATTGAAATGAGCAGCTTAGTTTCATGTTTCCTAAAGAGGTTTTAATAGCCCACACTGGAGGATTTCATAAGATGTTTTGTTCGGCCTGTGAACTATTTCAAGACATTTCTGGAACTCTTGTGGCAAAAACAAAGTGTGTAATGTTCAAAGTGTGGAACATGTGCTTCCTGTTAAACTCAGATCAGACTTTAAGGTGTTTCTGATGACATATAGAGTCTTAAAACTTCTACACCATCCCATGCTCTCCTCTCCAGTTTACAACGTCAGCTGGCTGCAAAGCCTTTTCAGATAGTCGGACTCTGTAGACGTTTTTAAATCCAAACTTAAAATTTGGATTTACTATAAAACTATAACTATTCTCCTTTAGTGGCTGAGTTACAGATTATTTCAGGGTTTGTGCCTGTTACCAATCCTTGATCAGTGGGTCGGCTTCATTCTCAATTAATT
The DNA here is from genome assembly GCA_032362345.1 of Sandelia bainsii. Classification (NCBI taxonomy): domain Eukaryota; kingdom Metazoa; phylum Chordata; class Actinopteri; order Anabantiformes; family Anabantidae; genus Sandelia; species Sandelia bainsii. The sequence continues at coordinate 21,239,666 of JAUMHL010000029.1, forward strand.
TATCTAACCCAGTATGTAGATAGTCCATCTGAAAATCAATACTCTAACCCGCTATTTTTCACTCAAGCACATGAGCATCCAGGTTTTGGGTTTCCTCTCATTGTCTCCTTTTTCTAGATCTTCATGAAAAAGACCAGGTCATGTGGTCCAGGTTCCATCTACCAGCGGTGCTTAGAGTGCCTCAACGTCTTCTCTGATCATATTCTTTGTCTGTTTGCTTGTTGTTGCTCTTCTTTTCTCTCTCCTCTGTCCACTCACCCCAACCGGTCGAGGCAGATGACCGCCCACCCTGACCTGGATCTGCTGGAGGTTTCTTCTGTTAAAGGGAGTTTTTCTCTCCACTGTCTCCTCCTTACTATGATACAGCGTGTTGTTATTTAGCACAATATAAATATAACTGAATTGAACTGAGCTGAAGAAATGATTGTGTCACATGTAGATTCCTTGATCTCTCTCCAGCCAGTACAAATGGACGTATCCAGGCGTGATGTCACCTATTGTTTTGCACTGGGGCCAAACTGAAGCCCAGAGTTGCAGCTGGCAGTCAGCACCATCTTTTCTGATGGGAGTGAGGACTTTCCAGACAAGAAGTTGGGGGTGTTCCCTTTGCTCTGCTACGTCAGACTGAAAACTACCTCGACCTCACTTTCCTCCTGCTGTGTTGTAGTTTTGTGAACTACAAAATGTCCAGTTACACACTGAGAAGTGATTTCAGCTACTTGCTAAATGTGAAGACACAAAGTTGTGTTTGAGAACAGTGATGTGAAAATATCACCTGTGTAACAGAGACTGGTTTGGCTGTGTAGTTAACAGCTAACAGTTGGACCTTTTAATGCTAATCTGATACTAAAAGAGCAGGTTTCATAACCAGATGTTTTTAAGCTTTTTCTTAATTGTCTCCTACAATGACAACCACACTATCAAACATCAGGTTTTGAAACATGAGACAAAATCAGTCATCTGCAGCCGTACTAACAAGTCAAGTCAGTTTATCAGCTTCATCATATTTCATCTATCACCACCTTTTGACACCACAATGTTGTTTTCCAGGAACTTTCTCATAATGTTCCTAAAAACTAATCAAGCTTGTTTCTGTGAAATAATTTATCTTTTCTGGAGCTAGATACAAAGTCATTCCTGTCAGCAGCTGGAAAACTCCACTAACTGTTTGTTTCTTCCACAAGCAGGCGATGCATCGTGTGGCTTCCAAGAAACAGATGTTAATCAGAAATCTTACATTCTTTGAGGTCGCAGAGTCTTTTGGATGAATTAGAGGCAACCATTCACCAGTAATCTGACCAAACAGCCTCAGCTTATCTGAGAGTTCGCCTCCATACGACGGGGTAAAGACTCCGTTTGGATGATTACATTTAATGCAGCTGTCAGGGGTGTTAGAGGTGAAGTGATGCAACTTAGCTGGAGTAATGTACTGTCTGATTATCCAGTTATATAGGTACAGTTAAACGTGTGTGACAGCATCAGTAACTCCTGAACCACAGCCACAGCCGTCAGGCAGCCAGGTGCCAATTAACGAAGCCTCTATTACCCCTAAAATCCTATTAATGGAGCAAGAGCTTCCAAAATTACCACGTGTTCAACGAGTAGAATAAAAGGCTGAGACCATAATGACTCGTGGAAACTTATTATTGACTTGATATTTCAACAGAGAATTTGACTTGGAGTCATTTGAAGCCAAGATTTATCAGAGCCAGTACCCAGTGGTTGTGGCTTTGTACTTTAAGATACTTATCCAGCTGTCCACTGCCTCCTGGTTGATGACCTTTGACCCCTTCCAGTCAGTGCTGGTTTTGGTTTAATGTTCACAGCCATCTGATGTCAAGTTTGATTCAGTCTTCGCCATGCCGTGGACGCTGATACAACCCCATACCGTCACAGATCACAGCGTTTGCACCTTTCCTTGGTAACAGTCTGGATTTGTCCTGTGTTTCCTGACAACAAGCTGAATCATGGATTCTTCTTTGGATAACAGAGTTTCAGGTGACATTTCTGGACGCAGCAGTGGACTGTGTGAAGTGAAAATGGTTTTACGAAGTCCTCCCAAGACCATGTAGTATGATGGTTTCAAGTGCAGCGCCGCCAGCGGGCTTGAACACACATTCAGCAGTGGTTTTCTGCTGTTTGTCTTTACACACTGAGTCCCTGAGTCTTTTCACAATATAATGAACTGCAGATGATGAAATTCTTTGAAATTCAATCTTTACTTGAGCCTTTAGTGGACGATTCTTTTATACCTTCTCCTACATTAACCTGCTGATTTTGGAACAATCCAGTATGGTGTTATTTGAATATTTCATAAACTTTTCCCTCTTATTTTGCTTCTGCCCCGACTTTTTTTTAATGTGTTGTCTACATACTGGGTTAATGTGTACAATGATTCATACTGTATAATTCCTCATGTTTTATCCTCATTAAATTTCTTCTGTAAAAATCCAGATGATCACAGGCCAGTTTTCCCACAGGAACCAGTAACAGTGGTGTAACTGGGAGTGGGAGTGAGATCACCGGCCTCTCTGTGGTTAGGGGAGGGGCTGCTGCAGGCCTTCTGTTGGGAGGAAACCAGGTTGACCCTGCAACAAGAGTTGAAAGGTCACGGGAGTTACTGCTTCAGCGAGGCTCTAATCCTACACGACAGCTCCCTTTTCAGACTGAACCTTTATTCACTCTCCTGTAATTATCTCCTGAACCACAGGTGCTATCGCTTCTCCCTTGTGTATTCACCTACTTGTGTAACAGCTACATACCTTTAATTGTGTGTTGACCTGCTGAGAACCACTTCAAAAGGCGTCAGCTCTGTGTTTAGGGTCCGACTCAGCTTCTCAATCACCGACTAAATGGAGATCAGAGAAGTGACAAGTTCAACACGAGTTTACACTGGATGATGGATCTTTAAGGAACGAGACAACATGTGGGGTCAGCAGCTTTCACGGTGTGTGAGCTGCACGGTTCCACATATAGGTGGTTGTCTGAACGCATCAGCCTCAGCTGGACAGTCCACACTGGCTTTGTGCTGACGTTGCTGAAGGCAGAAGAGTGAGCAACAAGTGGGTCGTCACCCCAGTGCGCACAGGCACACAGTGGCCACTTTATTGGGTACACCTGCAGTATGCAGGCTAATGCAGGGTGACAATCAAACACTAACCGGTTTGGAAACATCTTTTTAAACTGAAATAAAAATAATTGATCCAATGAAAAAAGGTAACAAAAAAACCTAATAATTCAAATTCAAACAACTTTATTGTCCACCTTTGTTCGCACAAAGCAAGAAATGTTCTAGGAGAGGTTCAACATCTCAAAGAGAGAAAGAAAGATAAACATGTGACTACACTGCATCAGTGCTTTACTGAAAGTCATTTAAAAATTAAACAGGATGATTTCCACTCTGAAAACTGGTGATATTGTTGATGGTTGTGGAAAATATGGCCTAAATGAATTGACTTAAATCTTTAATCCTGGTCTTTTATGTGTGTTCAGACGTTCTGACAGTCAGAAATTGTCTGTGTTGCAAACATTAGTGACATGTAGTTTTCAAAATGTTCATGTCTTCATCCTGAGAGGATTATTTTTCACACCACGCTGGTTCGGAAGTAAAATGACTAAAACTGAAAGTATAATAAACTAAAACGAAATAGAAACAAATTCATGAAAAAAATGAAACCACTGGTGGAACACATTAAAAGTAAACACGAATTCAAACTGAATCCAAAACAGAAACGGATCTGAAGATGGAAAACTATCATAACTTTAGTCTAATGCACAACATCAGATATTAATATTATATATTTACTGTTTGAGGTAGTTGTACTTGAGTATTTGCATTTTTTCTTGATATAAAACACAAATAGCTAATAAATGTTGGTGATTTTTTAGGGATTAACCACCTGTCACAACATTAAGTGGTTAAAATCAGCTCCACCCTCTCTGCTGTGAAGCTCCAACATTTACTTTTTTATTTCTACTAACTAAAGGTTCAGTTTGTTTCACAGTAAATGTTCAGAAATCAGGTTGTTGAAGTTTTTCTCTCCCTGAATCTGTTCATGAATTAAATTTTATTTATGAGACACATGTGGAACAAATCTGGACTAAACTCAAACATTCATTTTATCAACAGCATCAAGATCAACAGTGTTTAAAATACTCAGAGAAATTACTACCTTAGTGGAATACTGCTACTTTTAGACTTAAAGTACATTTTAAAACATGTACTTAGTACTTTTTGTCGTGAAGTACATTTTTGCCTAAAAAACTTACTTGTACTTTTACGTGAGTATTGAGTTTGTACTTCTACCACTTCTGCATTTAACAAAAACCACAACATCCAAAATACAAAAAACAAACTAGTAGGTAGGATCAGTGGGATAATATTTGCAGGTGCTTTGGCTGTGTGTGTGTGTGTGTGTGTGTGTGCCCTGTGATCTCGACTGCATGATGTAAATGAGGATGGACAAAGGTGGGGGAGGAAGAGGACCCCAGCCTCCCCTCTCTCAGCACTGTGGAGGTTAACAGTGGAGTTGCAGCCAGGCCAGATGCCGGCGTGTTGATTGCAGTGGACAGGTCCAGTAAACAGAGGCTGTGTGCTGCTGAGTCAGCTGGAGTGTCACTGTGGGTGATGGACCGCAGCTTCACTTGTTGACAACCCGCTCTCTGCCCTCAAAGCTCCGACTGTGTAATTTAGGCTATTAGTGAAGGGCATCAGTTAAGTGAGGCTGGCTGCAGAGTGCTGAATGAGGGACTAAAGGGTGAAGATCGTTTGGGTGTGTGCGGACTGAAAGAATAGGGAAGTTGTGCAAGGCTGAAGGTGTGGTTGACGTTTTTCTTGGCACAGCTTTACAACTCATTAGACTCTAGTCTCACACCCAGCATACGGTCAACATGCTATTGGTAGCTATTAAAGGACAGGGTCACATTTTCAAGGTATTTTAAGGTACACTAAGCAAAACGTCAATCTGCCCTCATCCATGGGTCAGATATGGCATAAACTAATCCAACTGCAGTTACCCCAAATTATTTTAAAAAGTCTTAATGAATACGTGCTAAAAGATGAATAATGGCACATTTTTATGTTTGTAAGTTACATATTCCTTGTGGTAAAATTCAGGACACACTATTGACAGTGTAGCTGCCATTTCAGGTGCTGAGACAGCTTGGATCTAAATGGTATTTACTACATTATCGCTATGCAAAGTCCTTTACACTGCTTGTCATTCACCCAGTCATGCACTGAAAAGGCACCGGCCTGACCCACCACGGGCAACCTGAAAGGAGATTTAAAATTTTTCACCCACTGACCCAAAATTCAGCATCTTGCGCAAGAACGCTTGGACACGAACAGGAGACAGGAAGCCCTGAACTACTAAAACTGCGATTAGCTGACAATCTGCCCCACGTCCAGAGCCCACAGCTTGTCATGGGGGATACCAGCAGCGCTCCTGTTGTGGATTCCTGAGACTCTGATTTAACTGTACGGTCATTCTGGAGGCTGTGTGTGCTGCTGTTGAACTGTACTGTTCTGTAGTTGTATTATACAGAGAATAATTTATATCAGTGAGGTTCAATAACAGAAACATGTCTCAGCATACAGAGGGGAACATGAGTGTTTATCAGTCCATCCATTAGTCGTTGAAATATGTCAGCGGGTGTCAAAGTGGTGGACCAAATGCCACAATAATAAATGATATGAGGAAGTTATTTACAGTGCCATATATTGTAATTAGACATGTTTTCTTTTAACATACAGTAAAGTGGAGTACAGTGACTTGTATTGACTGACACGTTGCATTTTTTACTGCAGAGAAAAGGCTGTTTTCCCACTAGTTATGAGGCCTGTAGTTTGTTTATTTTATCAGCAGATATTATAGCTGTCATCAGGTGCAATTACTATATAACATGTGCAAACATCACCTACTGAAGCGTGGCTAAAAGGACTCTGAATACATGTTATTTTGTGGTCATGAATGCAATAATTACCATGCAGGACTAATAACAGGTTGGAGGACCAGTACTTAAGCCTGCTCCTCCCAGCACATGTTCACAAACTAGCAAACACACCTCATACACCCACGAGCAGCTATAACAATAGCAGATACAGTATGCACCATACTCCACCTCTACACCAGAAGCCAGGTGTATCCATCCTCCACCCTGTTTGCCTTTTCAGATACACCCTTCAGCTGAATTAGTGTCATGCAGTGCTTCTGCATGTACAGTTTTACAGGACACGATGTCTTGGTCCTGCTGGTGGTGGCTGGTTGGATTTCAGCTGGTAGGGTGTGTGGTTAACAAGACTGGGCCTGCTGGAAGGCCTGTTAACCCAGTACAACAAGCAATCGATGTCAGTAGTGCAGAAAGATATTGCAGAGGTGGTGGTAACTGTCCGCTAATGTGAAGAGTTGTTGGTCACTGCAGTTGTTCTGTTTCTCCATACTAGAAAACCCCTTTTCTCATGTGACTCATATTTAGGTAATGACCCAGAGGAAAGAACAAAGATCTTATCTCAAAAAACTTAAAACATCTACAAAGAGACATAAAGTAACCTGAAACAGATGTGAAACAGCAAAATGAAGGACACTGAGATATAAAATGGAATCAGAGAAACATACATGAACATGAAAAGACAATTCAATTCAATTCAATTCAACTTTATTTATATAGCGCCAAATCACAACATAAGTCATCTCAAGGCACTTTACA
>JAUMHL010000029.1:21261994-21292079 GCA_032362345.1 Sandelia bainsii
TAAAACAAGTCCAGTTGCCATTGAAAACAGTTTTTTGAGATAACCATGACCTGGATGACTGAGAATCTTCACAGATATAATATTTATTAATTTTTCTTTTACTGACATAATAACCTTTTTATTACCAAAATCTACCCCCAGCATTACCTTGTTATTACAGAGATATTACACCCCTATTGTCTTATTACCTCAGTGTTACACCACTATTACCTTGTTATTACAGGGATCATACGCCCCTATTGTCTTATTACCTCAGTATTACACCACTATTGTCTTATTACAGCGATATTACACCCCTATTGGCTTATTGCCTCAGTAGTACACCACTATTACCTTGTTATTACAGAGATATTACACCCCTATTGGCTTATTACCTCAGTAGTACACCACTATTACCTTGTTATTACAGAGATATTACACCCCTATTGGCTTATTACCTCAGTATTACACCAATATCGAGGCGACAGTGGTGCAGTAGGTAGGGTAGTTGTCAATTGTCTATGAACTCCAGGGTTAGTGGTTCAACTACGTAACTACTGTGATTTGTTTTGGTGTTTATTAAGCTTTACATTTGTTCATAAATTTGCTCGTCCACCAGGACTTCCCAGATTTAATTTAGTGTGTTAAATGCACTTAAAAAACCCTGCATACTCAGAAATCAGGTTACACGAGTGATTAAGGAACATGCTCATGTTCACTGTGCTAACCTGGTCACTGTAAATCTACATACACATGCAGGAGATCAGTGATGAGATTTCTCCTCAACTTCACATGTACCAGTAAAAGGATTTTAAAATCTGTTGTGAAAGTCCGTAGTCAGCTGTAGTGTTGTCTTTAAGACTGGTGTAATGTGTGTTCTGTGCTCTGCTTTGTTTTAGCTCTTATCAAAAGAGCCTTCATCCGAACCAGAAAGCCCAGAGACCTACGGGGACTTTGACTACCAGGTGAAACCCACCTCACATCTGTTGCATCCTTCTTTTGTGTTTTCCCCTCATCATTTCACTACTGTCTGCTTCCTCGTACTGTGACAGCTCAGCTCTCTCCTCCTTCTGTGTTTTCAGTCCAGGAAGTATTATTTTCTGAGTGAGGAGCCAGGTGAGAAGGAGGACCTGAGCCAGCACTGCAGAGACCTGGAACATCAGGTTGGTTCACTGAACGGGGTTGGGGAAGTGCTTCTGTTTCCTGAGGCCTAAATGTTGTAGTCTTTAAGATTTCAGATATAGTTACTGTATAATCACTAAGTACTGTTTAATACTACAGAACACAGAATTTTGCAGAAAACTGTCCTTCATCAGAAATGCATCAGAAAAGTAGCTGGTGCGTCTTTTTACAGTACAGCCAAATAAATTCACATCAATTTAATAATGGTGTCAGTCAATAGTTGGACTTTTTCCATCACATTTGAGCAACTGTGATCTGATCTGATGCTGTGCAGGAGTCATTTGTGATGCAACAGCTGTGCACAGTGTTGTTGGTTTCTTTAATTTGGTTACTTTGGAGGTGTGCAGGACGTTTCTCATTTGTTGGATGTTTGTGTAGAAGCTTCAGCTCAACACAACCAACATATCGTAACCAGCAGGTGTTGACGTTATTGTTCACACGCGGCTCACAGATCTGTGCGTGTTTGACAGTTCACAACATTCACATCTGAATAAAACTAAGGCCTGTGACGTGAATGTAGCCTTAATCCACCACCATTAATGTAAACTACTATATAGAGGTAATTACTGAATATAAATACATTACACTTAGTGGAACTAAATTTTAAGGATTATAACTGGGGTTTGGTTTTGTTTAATCCTTCATTTGTCTGAACAGAGCTGTTGGGTGGTGGTTTTGGACCAATATAAAACCATCTCCCCTCTGTGGAAACGGCTCTCTGATACTTTAAAGCCTGGTTTTGCTGTACTGTGGTTGCAACATGTTGTTAAATGTGTGCCTGCAGCGTTTGTACTCTGGCTCTTATTGATTAACCCACCTGAGACTGTGCTTGTTTTTGCAGCATCGACTGAGAAGGGACTAATTTAGGTTTTTTAAAGCAACGTTCTCGTCAATAGTTGCATAACATCGAGATAAAACCGACACGTTGCCTTGGGATGGAGCAGTAGCCAACAATAATTTGTGCTTCTCTCGGCCCACCTGTTTGTTTACTTATTTAGCCCACGCATTAGGGATTAGTCATTTGTGTTGTTTTGGAAGCTGCTTACTGTTACTGGTCCTGTGCTAAAGCATGCAATCTGTCCTTAAAGTTCAGTGTAGGGTTTGCTGTATTCAAACTGGAAAGATGTCTAGCAGGTAAGAATAAACTGCCCATTTCTAGCATTGGAATGCTAGCTTGTCTAACTATAACCTCAGTTCAGCCTGATGTAACACGTATACTTTGTAATGCAGATCTAAACTGCATTTCAAACCAACTTCAACTCTGCTGCTTTAGCAGTATAACCAGTGTCATCAGTGGTCCTCAATGAGGATCAGGTTTTGACCCTGAGGCTTCACTACTGAGAAATTCCCATGTGCCTGAGATCATTGCACACCACCTAACTAACTAGCTTTAACAACTGAGCATGTGTTTCAGGTCTTGTATGTTTTAACAGTGGTGACTTTGTCACTGTGCACCAGCATTTTCCCTGTTTGAATCTGTTGCTCACTAACACCAATACTGTGGTTTTCAGAAAAAATTTTTTTGTCAGTCTGTTGCACTTTTCTCTTCTCCTTGTACAGCTGTAAATCGGTCATTGTGCATCTTCTTTCTCAGTAGTCTGTTACCAGATCTCCCAGTTTTATAATGCTTCTTGCAATATTTGTTTTCTGTTCCTGTTTCTTATCCCCCAACAGCTGTCGGTGGCTCTGGAGGAGAAGTCGTCCCTTCAGGCAGAGACACGTGCTCTGAAGGAGAAGCTGAGTCGCTGTGACTCTCTGGACGTCTCCAGCATCACCAACAAGAAGCTGCTGCTGCTGCAGAGTCAGATGGAGCAGCTCCAGGAGGAGAACTACAGGTACAAGCTGTGCACACACACCGAGTCGAGTGCGTCTGTCTACAGTCTCGCACAAATACATAAACGTTAACATCATTTGCATTAAAAATGTAATTGTAGTATATCTAAAAATTCATATATGCATCAGATGTTTCAGTTGAGTCATGTAGCTCCATTTAGCATCTGACAAGAGCCCATCCAGTTACACACACACAAACCACCGTGTATCTCAGACTGGAGAACACCAGAGATGACATGCGTGTGCGGGGAGAGATCCTGGAGCGCGAGGTGGCCGACCTGCAGCAGCGTAACGAAGAGCTGACCAGCCTGGCTCAGGAGGCTCAGGCCCTGAAAGATGAGATGGACATTCTCAGGTGAGACCAGCACCAGTTTTCTTAATTAGACACCTCTGACATTCAATCTTCACACCTGGAAATCTTAGTATCACCTTTATTTCAGCAGTAAAATGTACCTCTGTCAGAAAAGGTTCATTTTCCACCATAACATCCTTCTAATATTTTATTTATGACTTAACTGTTACCACTGCTTTAATTTCCTCCACTTTACATGCCTGTTGGCCAGTCTGTGCCTCAGAGCTCAGTTTTTGTCCAAAACCTATAAAAATAATGTGTCAGTCTCACATACTCCAATATTGTACTGTATTCTATTTTATGTTGCTGTATACTTTTACCACACTACATCTGTCTGTTTTAGCTACTGTCCTGGTGCTGTAGAATACTCATTAGTGTGTGTTTTCAGCTAAACATAAGGCACTAATGAGTATACACTAAGATGCACTACTGTTATACTGTTAGAACGTTTGCAGAACTGCTGTGTCCAAGTATATGTCGGTTTAAGGATTTACCTCTTCAGTATAAATCGGTGCACTTGTGAGTTGAGAGACAGACACAGTCGAGTCTCTTATTGAAAACTCTTGGGGTTGGTAAATCAGAGTTCAGACACATGTTTTCTGGAAAAGCAGCCTGATCATCGAAAGGATTTATTGACAAAATAACAAATGTAGAGCATCACAGACCTTTTTCTTTAACCAGTAGTTGATGTATTCTCAGTTTACACTGAACGGCTCCCACACAGCCCACACACAGACGTCAATTCAGCTTCTCTCTGACATCTGTGTTGATAATAGAATTTTCTGCATTGACCCTGGCTCATGTTAGAGTTGTAGTGGAGTTCATATCCACTCAGATGTACTGTTTAACTAAAGATCCTGTGCTGGTGGTGAAAACTCCCCCCTTCCTCCCCCACAGGCACTCGTCTGACCGGGTGAACCAGCTCGAAGCGCTTGTGGAGACGTATAAAAGGAAGCTGGAAGATCTGGGAGACCTGCGCAGACAGGTGCGCCTCCTGGAGGAGCGCAACACTGTGTACATGCAGCGCACCTGCGAGCTGGAGGAGGAGCTCCGCAGGGCCAACGCTGTGCGCAGTCAGCTGGACACCTACAAGAGACAGGCAAGATGGGGGCTGAAAGCTCCTGAGTTGACATCTGTTAAATGCAGTTTTTATAGAGAGCTCTTGCCAGCGCAGACTGTTTCTGTGCTCTCTGACTCGCAGGCTCATGAGCTTCACACCAAGCACTCGGCAGAGGCCATGAAAGCTGAGAAGTGGCAGTTTGAGTACAAGAACCTTCACGACAAGTATGACGCACTGCTGAAGGACAAAGAAGTGAGTTGGTGAGAAATAAAAGTTCACTTGTGGTGGAGAACAAGTGTCTCACACTCACACAGTGGTTTTATCGTGATGTTTTATCTGTGTGGAGCATCTGTTTCATATCATGGTCACACACCCAAACACCGTCTTAGTAATATATCTTTTATTTCAGTGATGACACTGTTTGTGTGGATCAGCATTTGTTGTGATTATGACAGGACACACATCCCTGCAGGAGGAATAGTTGCCAGGCAAATATATTACGTACTATTCTTCAGTGGACTCCCACGTTCTGTGTCAGTTCTAGCACCTTCTGCAATCTGACAGGAGTGATTAATGTCCTCAGTTACTTGTGGCAATTATTAAGAAATGAATACTGAAAAGATATGTAGCAACCATGTTCACGTGTGTGCCACAGCTGCTCTCAACCGTCAGCTACACGTTATGCTTTGTTCCTCAGCGTCTCATCTCAGAACGAGACACACTGCGGGAGACGAACGATGAGCTCAGGTGTGCACAGGTCCAGCAGAGGTGTCTCAGTGGAGCAGGTGAGTTGTTACCGCGCTCGAGAGGGTGAAATAATGAGTAATATTCGACTTGTGGTAGGATTTATTTGTCATGATGTAAACAGTTCACAAATGTGTAGCAGTGTGTTTGTGGTGAATCATAAGTCAAGTCACATTTATTCACAGAGGATATTTAAAAACAAGTGGTGACCAAAATTGTATTTATATCGGCATTACAAAATGTTCTAGTCCAGGGTTTCTGCAGGTCTGTAATCAGCCGCAACATTAAAACCACCGACACATGAAGTGGTGGGACATATGAGGCGGCAAGTGAACAGTCAGTGTTGAAAGCAGGAAAAGTGAGGAAGCGTCTGAGTGACTCTCAGAAGGACGACTGGGTCAGAGCATCTCCAGAACCACAGGTGTTGAGGGGTGTTCCTGCTGTGCGGTGGCGAGTCCCTTCAAGGAAGGACAAGTGGTGCAACAGCAACAGGCTCCTAAGCACCAAAAGCTCACTGATCTCTGTGGGGAGCAGTGGAGGAGAGAGGCCTGGTCTGATGAATCAAGTTGTTTTGGACATGTGGGCGGCCGAGTGTGTGTGCGTTGTTTTACCTGGGGAGGAGATGACACCGGCATTCACTCACATTCACACATTCCTACATCCTGTGGAGTCGACGAATCGAGCCGGTTCTGGTCACCTGTACTATATTAGGTGGTTTTAATGTTGTGGCTGACGTGTGTCTTTCCTGCTGTTTGTTTTGTACATCCACAATGCAAATATATTTAATTTACTGCCTATGTCACCAATAATAGTGGGATAAAAATAAAATATATTTAGTGTGTTAGTCAGTCCGTCCATTCTGCTGCTTCTCCAGGTCCAGGTCACATTAATTTAATTATTTCATTGGTAATAGCTTCTTTACACAGCTGTGGAGCCATAAAACTGTGATCTGATAATAATAAATGTAGAAGTATGGTCCATGTTTTCTTTCATATTTTCTTGTGATATTAAAAACTGAACCCTGGACCCTTAAATCAGATGAAGAAAAACTCCCCTCAAACCTTTGCATGTACACAGAAGACAAATAATTAAAAGAGCATGAGTGGATAAATGACTGTAACAGACGAGAAGCTGTAACAATAAGTAAAAAGACACAAATGCATGAATCAGACGTCGCTAATCTTTCTCAGTCTAAAACAATTAATGAATAAATCTGTCTGTTTAAATAAAGCTGACGCTTCATCCCTCTCTTTCTCTCGGCAGGAGGCTTGTCTGACAGTGGCGTCGCAGTAGGAAACCTCGCTGCAGAGATCATGCCTACTGAGCTCAAGTATGTCTGTTATTAATGTGTGTGTGTGTAGCAAAAAAATTGGGGTGTAACACATGAGATTCTCCCTGTAAACCTGTAGCAGATGTGTATTTGTGTCACCACTCCTGACCTATGTTCATCTTCTATAGTCTGAGATGCTCAGAGCTGAAACAGCCTCTGAAGGTTTAATTTTAGAAGCTGAATTCACATTTGTCCTCCGCACTGTGACACACAGTCGACTCAGTCCGTCAGTATCTGACCCTCTTTGTCTGTCCACCTCTTTCTTTCACCTCCCCGTTTCCTCGTTCCTCCCAACAGGGAGACCGTGGTGCGTCTGCAGAGTGAAAACAAGATGCTGTGCGTCCAGGAGGAGACCTACAGGCAGAAACTTGCGGAGGTGCAGTCTGAGCTGGAGGAGGCTCAGAGGAGCAAGAACAGCCTGGAAACTGAGAACAGGTAGGAGTGTGTGTGCAGCCTCTAGTGCAGCAGTGTTAAATAATCATTCCCCTTCTAGGCCACCATATTGTGTGTTCCTGGACATTAAGCTGGTTGTTTGGCTGATAGTGGGAGTGATATCTGCCTAAATGTCAACTCACCCTCTGGACTGTGTGCTCAACTGAGCTGTGTGGGCTGGGCTGGAGGACAGACAGCAGAAAGCCAGATTGTCCCTTGACTGTGTGTGTGTTTACACGCCTGTGGGCATGTGGACATGTGGGTGGACTGCGTGTGTGTGTGTGTTATCATCGCAACACCAGGCCCCAGGGTGTGGGAAGCCTACCCAGCAACAGTAACAGGAGGAGAGTAGAGTAAGCATGAGCAGAGCAGTGAATGGACAGGCAGCACACGTTAGCAGAGAGACAGACGTGGCTCCGAGTGTTGGTACTGAAACAAAGCTCAGTGCTTGTTGAAATTTAAAGCTCTTTTATGTTTGTACCTGCAGACAAAGAAAAGAAAGAAAGCGATAAAAGCTGAATTCTTTTTTACAAAGGTCTCAAAAGTGGTGCTAAATAAGTGGACTGGACAGAGATTCAGTTAGTGTCACAGGTGTCATTGTGTTCACCACACTGAACATGGACAAGAGGAGGATATGAGGAAGAAAATAATCAGCAAACCGGTGAAGGTAAAGACGACAGCAGCTCTCTAAGCAGCTGATATTAAGGTCTGTGGGACCAGAGCCGAGGTGACCACAAGAGGAAAACTGAGTCCAGACTGAAGAGAAGGAAAAAGAACCGAGAAAAGTTCAGATCAGACACAAACTGAGCTCCAACTGTGAGTCCTGATCTTAATAAAACTGAAACTCCTCAGACCTGAAGTGGAGGTTGAACATGTCGTATTAAGAGCTGCAGGAGCCTGATCAGCCTCAAACATGAACCAGAGAACAGTGGATTCAGCGTGAACAGTTTTTTTCTCTTTAGAGAAGTTGAAGGACACAAACACTTTGAGCCACGTCTGTGATACTTTGCAAAAAATCTTCCACCCACAGTAGCAAGTTATCAACCTTGTGTTTCATGTTTGACGTCTTCTGCCATCTGCCTCCTTTTGTTAGTGACTCTCTCCACACTGTTTCTTAGACGTTTTTTCTTTTGTCTCCTCTTTCTCTTCTCCTTTGTCTGTTTCCAAGGTTGAACCGGCAGCAGATCTCAGAGCTGCGCTCTCAGGTCGAGGAGCTTCAGAAAGCTCTGCAGGAGCAGGACAGCAGGACTGAGGACGTGAGTGCAGAGAGAGCTGCTTCCTTCTCCTCTGCCCACTTTGTCACTTCACATTTTAATCTCCCCTCCGCATAAACAATCAAGTTGAGACTTTGAGACAGTTTATACACACTGTGCATGGGAAAAGTTTTAGTGTTTGTCTGTTTGACCTGGAGGAGGAGACGAGTGGTCACATAAAATAATAATAATCCAACAGAGAGTGTCGGTCTACAAACGGTGTAAAATCAGAATGTTTTCATAGCACACTGAGTATATCTGCACTGTCTGTTGTCCTACTTTTGATACATGTGTGGGAATTTAACCCATGTTTGCTGTGGTGATTCACTGTTAATGCCTGCCCCTCTCTGTCTGTCTCCCTCCGCCTGCCCCCATCGATCAACTCTGCCAAAATCAGGCCATCGTAAGTACGGCCCACCCTCTGTCCAACTGGCCTGTGATTTAACTCTGACAGCTTCACTTTCACTGCTTATACTGTTTGTTAGCATGTGTGTGTATCATGTATTAAACAGTTCAAAGTTTTTAATCTCCTTTCCATTTTCCTCTGAAGTCCTCCTTGCTGAAGAAGAAGCTTGAAGAACATTTGTAAGTACTCGACTGCTTCCTGTGGATTATTTCTCCATGTGGGCTCCAAGCAAAAGCGACTTCACGCACTTTTGTGTGTTTATTCCAGAGAGAAGCTTCATGAAGCTCACTCAGACCTGCAGAAGAAGAAGGAGGTCATTGATGACTTAGAGCCCAAAGTGGACAACAGCAGTAAGATATTCCTCTGAAACCGCACCCTCCAGCAGTCGCACACGTTCACCGATACGTTCACTTACAGTCAGTACAGTTTGACCCACAAAGGCTGAGAGTCGGTCTGAGAGAGGAGGTGGGACTGAGCCTTCATTCAGGAAACAGTTTTTGTTTTTTAAGTGCTGCTGAAATAAAGGAGAAAGAGAGAAGCTGTTAATGATGTCTTAATCTTAATCACACTCTACAAACAGCTTCTCTGGATTATTTCACCGGCAGCTAAAAAACAAGCTCAGTCTCACCTCCTCTCTAAGACCAACCGGACTCTGGAGAAGTGACTGTCTCACCCTGTGTCACGTATGAATGAGATGAGAGGTGAATAATGGTCTGACTGCACCATAACAAATCTGTGACTGAGCGCTGCCAGAGTCCTTTAGTTGTCAGACAGTACAACGAGCTCCTGCAGGTTTAGAAACCTACTCTTTTTCACTCTGTCACAACATGAGTGAATTTCACCTGCTGGGTTTTAGTCTGGCAGCATCCACCTCCTTCTGTAAACTGTCTGTTCACATCTCTCGCTCCCAGTGGCCAAAAAGATCGATGAACTGCAGGAGATCCTGCGGAATAAGGACGAGGACATGAAGCAGATGGAGCAGCGATATAAGCGCTACGTGGAGAAGGCAAGAACGGTCAGTCCACCTCAGCAGAACATGTTGTTCCTCAGCATGTGACTCAAAATAGAAATAAGGTGGTAGTTGTTCCTCTAGTTAAAGGAAAATTCCACTTTTTTTTACACATCAGTGTGTTACAGGTGTTGGCGAGTACTGTATGAAGATAGTTTAAACATTTAGTGGAGCTGTGGGAGTCTGATTAACTACAGTTGGCGTCATTTGGTTCTGAAGACTTTAAATTTGCCCATGTTAAAATGTGTGTGTGTGAAGTTAGAAAGAGGTGAGTTCCCGGACTCCTGCAGCTGTTAGCATAACACACACTAATCCCTGACTAACCTGCTGACAGCTGGGTTGTACTGTGGATCATGTAGACGACTTTTTTTGATAAGGATGAATGTTTGCAATTGTCCAGCCGACTGCAGCTGATCATTTCTCAAAACCATCGACCTAATCGAAGCGTGACGGTAAATCAGTGCAGAAATGTCGTTTGTGTGCACAGGTGATCAAAACACTGGATCCCAGTCAGCAGCCGGCGACGGTGGCTCCTGACGTTCAGGCTCTGAAGAACCAGCTGACGGAGAAAGAGAAGAGAATCCACCACCTGGAGGTGTGACCTTCAAACACAGACACACAAACGGGGCTGATGTGCATGTAGCTGCTTATATGTCACTGATGATGTCTTTTCCTCTGCACAGCGCGACTGTGAGAAGAGCAGAGCCAGGTACGAACGAGAGGAGAAGCTCATCATCACTGCATGGCACAACATGGTGAGTGAAACACGGAGGTGACCTGTCGGCATGCTGTAAAGGAACAGTTCAGGATTTTTTAAGCTAGTCTTAATAAAAAATTGAGGTATGTAAATGTTCAAATATGTCTAAGTTGCTAAAACTGTTGCTGCTTTTCCCAGTGTCCAGGTCCACGTAAAACTTTAACACTTTAACCACTGAGCTAAATCGAGTTTGTATCTTTCAGACTCAGAGACACTTAAAGCCAAATCTCATTCTTTTAGTTTCCAATTAACTGTGAGGGAGCGTTATCTTCTGCTGGTGACTGTTAGAAGATGTTCCAGGTTCTGTGACTGTCAGTGGAACAAAAGAGTGAAATTTATGTCAAATACAAATTACAAATACAAAAAAGACACAAAAGATTTAGGTTTTCACACCTTGGTACGTTTGCTTTGGTCCGAATCAGTTGGTGAGTTTGTAAACATCATTTTCCTCTTGGTTCGGTTTCCTTTCACACAGGGAAAAATCCAAGCGAACCAAAATGCGTCACTTCAAATCACGTGAGCACGTCCTCTCCGCTTATTGGTCAGATGTGTTGCCGTGGGAACAACAAAAGTAAATACAGGAAGTAGATCCTGTGTCGTGGACCACTGTATATTTCTATGACAGAGGAGACAGTTACATGATGAATGTTAACGTGGGTCAGTCGTCTTCCCGGAGATTGTTTATCACGTTAAATCACTTGCACATTCATCCGACCAGATATCTGTGAGACACTGCACGTACCCACGACATCACGTTTGTCCGCAATTCATCCTGCAGCAGGTTTTAGGTGTTCTAACAAAATAAATTAAAGTCTACACATGATTCAATGCCCTCAGATAATGCCATTCATAGCGTTTGGTCCTGTTTTGGTTCGGTACGTGTTCTCACCAAGCGGACCGCACCAGAGTTCGCCATTTGATTCGGATCGAGACCACCTGTTTTTGGGGGTCTTGGTGTGGTTGTTTTGGTGCGCACCCGAGTGTGATTACTGTGTTCACACCGGAACAAACGAACCGCACCAAAGGGGGAAACAAACTCGAGTTCGATTCAAACGGCCTAAAGCCTGTAGGTGTGAAAGCGACCTTAGATGAGTGGACTTGTGGTGCAGTTTTCCACAGAACTAGAGCTGGACACTGTGGTGAAAACATTTACAGATGCCGCAGCTCTAATTTAAATTAAGACCAACTTGAAAAATCTTAAACTATTCCTTTAATACAATTCTGCCACACACAGCTTTGACGCCCCTGTGTCTGTAAGAGAAAGGAAACATGAGCCCTGAAACAATCAGAGGATGAGCCACTAACTGAAAGTTAAAAATATGAATTTAAAGACGCCTGCAGAGCGACACTGTTTGATATCAGCAGGGATTTTTAACCAGAGCTGTTGTATTTATTTCCACCACAGCTTAAGGATAAATGTTTGCATAATGTGTTCTCCTCTCACTCTCTGCATTATGTTTCACGCCCACGCCTGCTTCTTTACTGCCTCTTTCTCAGGGGATGGCTTTGCAACAGACAGTGTCCGGCGAGCGGCTGGGTCCCTCCAACCAGGCCATGTCCTTCCTGGCCCAGCAGAGACAGTCCACCAACGCCAGGAGAGGCCTGACACGTCTCCATCCCAGATAGAAACGTCCAGGCAGGAGCACGCTGACATGAAGCTTGGAAGAGATGAACTGAACTCCCTTTGTCTTCGCCTTATTCACTGGATGCTGCTGCTGCCCCCTGCAGGCTCCTGATGACACCAGACGCTCTTGTTTGTCTAAGGAGCCTCAGAGGACAGAGACACTAACGACTGGAGTAGTCTCACCTTTTAAGGTGACTTTTATTTCCTCTTTAGCCTCAGAGACTGGAATCAGTTTTATAATCTTTTTTTTAAATCATATTTTATGTTCAGCAGGACAGAAAGTGAACTAGTTTAGTCACTGTTTGAATGTGGGAGATGAAGGAAGGATTGTTAGATGTATTACATTTACTACTGGACGTGGTAAAGAAGACACGAAGCTACACTGAACACATTTACCTCCAGCTGTTTCCTTGTTTTGACTTTTCTTGTAGCTTTTGTCTTTGTCTTCTACATTGTTTTTTTTTTTTTTCTTTCATTATTTTATTTTGAAAGACCATGAGGAGGGTGTATAAATGGCTTTAGTCTTTTTTTTTTGTTTGTTTTCACTTGAATCTTTTCTCTAAAACTTTAATAATCACAGTAAGTATTTGTTAGAATTTTTGTCACAGTATCTACACCAAAGCACTTTATGTCTAGAGCGATTTGTGCCTCACAGAAACTACCCTGTCTGTGGATGGTGCGTGGGGTATCTTCTCCACATCTCATATGGCAGCAGTTGTGTTTTCAGACAAGTGGTCATAATGTGACTTTTGCAAACGATTCTGTTAATTTGTTGATTATGAATTAGATAATTTTTTCCTTCCTGAAGATTGAAGCCTGGTGCAGGACGTTATTTACACTCTACACTTTAAACTTTCTGTGAATGTTGATGCTGGAAAACACTAAACACAATGACTCAGCTAATGGCTGCTAACTGCTGCTGTTCATTTACAGTTAAACTGGAAGGAAATGTATTCATCGATGGAAGTCTTTTATTGTCTACTGACAGGAAGTCAGAGCGGCTGAGCCTCTTATTAGCACATGTACCATCACTACGTCTACCTTCACCCACTACTGCTTGTTTTTCCTTTTCACAGACGTCGTAACTTCGTCTATCCCTGTTTGACTCGTCCCCAGACGTGTTTATGCTGTGATCTACACAGACCAGAATCCTACTGTTGTGTGCACATGTTTCCATTACTCTGAGTTGATATTTGTGGTGTTAAACTAGATCTTTGATCTGCACATTTGCATGGTTTGAAGGGGTGAACTTTTAGGTTTTCATTTAATGGTCCAGTGGATCGAGGCTCTCTGAGCTTCGCACAGGGGTCTGAGGCAAACTAAAGATTTGTAGTCCTGTCTGTTCTACATCTGCACTACAAATAAATGGGATATTATTATGGTAAGAGATAACGTCTTGTGCTTTTATTCATTTAAAGACAAATGAAGAAGCATTTAATCATCTGTACAAATCTGAAAACTTTGCACCACTTCAAACACAGAACTGACTGACAAGAAATCTAACGTTGGTAATCGCCAAACAAGCGTGTAAAATACCAGGTGCACGTTCCAGTCACTGAACCACTGAACTGTACACAAACTGGTATCTTCACCTTTAGTACAACAGTAAAGTGCTGCTCAGTTCTGAACAATCTGCTGTGATAATGTCAGTGCTTTTATTTTGAAGTTATAAGTACATTCTGCTCTGCACTTCTACATAAGTAGGATTTTGTTGCGGGACTTTTAATGGAGAATTTCAACAGTGTACTAGTACTTTAACATTTAGTAAATATTTTTCCAGCGCTGAGTTTTAGAGGTGACAGAAGTACACAAACAGTTAAAATGAAAATACATACAATAAAATAAAGTACTCCATTACACCAAGTACCACTTCACTTTTTTTCTTTTACTGAAGTTGAAGTACTAAGTACATGCTGTGAAATGTACTTTAAGTCTATAAGGTATTAGTATTACTAATAGTGATTTCTATAAGTATTATAACCACATGAATGTTTGAGTTTGGTCCAGATTTGTTCCACATGTGTCTCATAAATAAAGTTTAATTCATCAACAGATTCAAGGAGAGAAAAACTTCAACAACCTGATTTCTGAACATTTACTGTGAAACAAACTGAACCTTTAGTTAGTAGAAATAAAAAAGTAAATGTAAATGAAACTTTTAAAAACTCATTTCACATTTGTTCTGTAAACTGCAAACACACTGCCTAAGGTGAAAACTATCTCAAAGAAACTCAGGACAAAGGTCTTTGAGTAAATATACTTTTTACTTGAATCATAAATTTAAAAAACTATTTGTCGTCAGTTCCACTTTCGGCCGCTGGTGGCGCCCGAGCGCGCGAAGCGACGTCATCAGAGGAAATTAAACATGGCCGACAGTGAGTAGCTAACAGACAGCGAAAGTTAGCAGTAATCCTTGGTAAAATCCGCTAAATTCAGTGCTTGGTGTACGTGTTTGAACATCGTAGTGCGTCGTATTGGTATTTTTACATTCGAATACATCTTCCGCATGAATTGGCGCTTCACGTTGAGTTTGTCCGTCGGTGAAAGGCCTCAGCGAACCGGGCGTTAGCCCGCAGTGTTAGCATTAGCCGAGCCAGCGTCTGCTTTTGTTTTTGTCCGGAGGCTGAGACCGTGACGCCTTTTAGCTGTTAGTTCGACTTATTTATTAAAAACTAAGGAGCTTTTCTACTGTATATTACTGCGGGTGGAGCACACTTGGTTTTTTTTTTACTCCTGGACTGCGCCTGTTTGTGAACATTACGCCCAGGAAACATGGAGCCACAGCGCGCACACGGTAAACCTCACACAGGCGGCGGCAGCAGCAGCGGCGACTCCAGCTGCGGCAGCCCGGCGTCGCCCTCCAGCAGCCCCGCACCGGCGCCCGGCGGAAACGTGTTCGCTAACGACGGCAGCTTCATGGAGATGTTCAAGAAGAAGATGGAGGAGGAGGAGAGGAGGAAAAAGGAGACGCAGCAAACAGGTGGAGCTGCCAGAGCCACCGAGCAGGGACAGACCTCAGTGGAAAAGAAGCCACCTCCCGTGACGAGCTTTGTAAGATCAGATAGATGCTCTGCTGGCTCTTATTACATGTAGTCGTTTGTGTTGTACTGTTATGACAGTATGTAACATAGCTCAGTAAAGTGTAGGGATGCTCCTCACTGATGATGGTTTCGCTGGTGGTGGTCTTAAGTGTAGACCACCTGCTCTGGTGTAGTCTCCTTCATTGGCAGTCCGCCTGAAAGGGCTCCTGTAACGGTGTCAGTCTTCTATCCCCTAACCCAGGTGGGGAAGCGCAGAGGCGGCGTGTTCCTAAAGACCGGCGTGGTAGCCAAGAAGCAGAAACAGGACTCGGAGGTAAGTGGACCAGAATCTTGTTCTGAGGCCTTACCGACGTGTCAACAGTAACACAGGCTCTGACTTTGACATGTGTGACTCGGTTCCACATTGCTTCTCGTGGTTCTAGTTTGGGGAGAACATGTATAAGAACGATGTTAAACTTATCTCTGGTTCTAGCTGAAGAACTGAGGGTTCTGGTCCCTGTTCTTCATACGTGCTTTATGTGATTCAATCTAAATGTATTCAGTTAATGTTGGTTCTTAGAAAGCAGTTTGAGAACAACAATAGATAACTGATGTTTCTGTATTTTACTTGTTTCCTCTTTTAGTAAAGTTAAATATTTGTATTTCTACATAATTCATTAATTCAAACGTTTAACAAGCGATAAAATGAATCTGAAATCTCTTGAAAAGTAGAATTTTTAGTTCTGTTTCTTTGTTTTTTAGATGTATCATTAAATGTCAGATTTTAAGGCTCCATTTGGTTCTTTAATAGTCTTTTTGTTGACTTTGTGATGGACTTGAATCGTGATGCTAACAGATTTTTTTTTTTTTAAGAAATTGAGCCATTTGTGTCTAAAACTTTGTCCTTGAGTCCTGATCCAGCCGCACTCGTGCAGATTTGGTTTTAAGGACTTGTTGATGTGATGACAGATACATTTTAAACCAGCTTCAAAGACGTTAAATAGTATTTTACTCTTAAAGGTGTAAGCTTCAGGATTCTGTCAAGTTAGAATCAAGAGGTGGGAACTTAACAGTACATATACGTTTGTGGAAGATCTTTTTTTTTTTCTTTTTTTCAAACTAGAACCATAGGAAGCAAGTTTCAATAGCAGTGAAGTCGCTGTTTAAAAAGTCTGTTGAAGCAGCTTTCAGAACCTGTGTGATCTGTTAATAACCTGCCGTCTCATCTCCTGCAGAAGGAACCAGGCAAGAGCGATGCTTGGACAAAGTACATGGCTGAGGTGAAAAAGTACAAAGCCCATCAGTGCGGAGACGACGATAAAACCAGGCCTCTGGTTAAGTAGGCTCCAAAAGTCAAGTGTTTATGGGAGGAAACCATCGGGGCGAAGCTCCGGCCGATCCTGACCTTCTCACGGTGCCACTTCGAGTTCACCTGACATGTTTCACAAACTTTTTCCGTCTTTTTTTTTTTTTTAATAATTTTTGTTGTTGGACTTTAACCTGGTGTTTCAGAAACTTGAAATACATTGATAATTGTTTCAAATCTGACATGTCTGGTGTATGTTAGGGTTAATTAAAGACTAGATTTGTTAACAGCCAATCAAGGTTTGAATTAAATCGACACTGCCCGTTTACGTGTGGTGCTGCTGCCTCCTGTTTGTCACAGACGCTCACATCAAATGACTTCAGTGTGAAAGGAGAAGTTTTAATTAAAAGCAGGTTTGAGTTCTGTACAGAGACAAATTCAATCAACGATGCAAAAAGTACAACTCTCATTGGAGCGGGGGGGGGAAATCAACAATTTGCAGTTTACATTTCTTACAGGTCTCAGTGATAATTACATTATGATAAAAACAGCACCAAATAGACAAACTGACCATGCATCAGAGAGGGAGCCCTACAGAAGGCACACGTACATTCACTCATACACACACGCACTCAGCTAAAAATCCCATTCAGTCCTCCTCCCTGTCCACAGTGATATAGGTCGACTTTGTAAACATTAACAACTGTATCTGTTGTTTAACAATTCTAGGAAGAATAGTATTAAAAATTATCAAATGATTTAAAAAAAGCTCATATTTAAATGTGAGTTTCTCAAAAACTTGAGCAGATCTTGTCAAGTCAGGTGCTTCAGCCCTGTTTTGTCAGTGGTGTGTCCGTCTGTCGCCCAGAATCACGCTGCGTCCAGATTCGTCTGCATCATAGAGTCTTCCTCTTAGCGTCTCCTCCCTGGCTTTGACCGACATCTGGACAGGGATGGTACAGTTCTTCACATGTCAGTGGAAAAACAGACACGACAACACACATCACAGAGACTGACCGACGGCTAAAGTGACTACAGAACAAGGCATGCTGCCAACAAGAGACGAGCAGAGGACAGAACAGGACCAGACAGAAGGACAACCCGAAACTGAGAAAACACCAGACACTCGTACAGGACAGGGAAGTAAAATGGAGCAGGCTTTGAGGGTGGAGGGAGGGAGGGTCAGCTTTTACCTGAAAAAGCGAGCTGCAAGTGAGGAGGCAGAGCAACCTGAGACCCTGACTGGAGACTCTTATACAGATCTGAGGAGACAGGACAGGGGGACAAAACAGGGAGGAGGAGAAATGTGGGAAAAGGAAGGAAGGAGCAAGATGGCACAGAGGTGAAGGACAGGTAATGATCGGCAAACGGAGGAGGAGGAGAGAGGGGTGAGGACAGAGGAAGTACGAGGCAGAGGGAGCGTCAGGATCGAGAGAATTTGGGAGATGAAACAAACAAAATGGGGGAAAAAAAAGTGAAACAGGAGAAAAATCACAAGCTTTGACACAATATGGTGATAAAATCATGAACATACAACATGGAACAGCTACACAAGAACAGACAACAGCAACATACACAGTACTGCTAAGTACTTTTACTCAAACTCTGTACTTCATTATTTTCACTGTTATTTCTACCTGGACTCCATCATGGTTCAGAGGGAAATTCTCTTTCACTATTTTCACATTATTCCCACTTTTAATTCCACAGTACTACAATATTTCAATTTAATTCCCACAGTAATTGTAATTCTCACTCTTCTGACATACTTGTTGTGTACTGACTTTGTCAAAAAATTCTCACAGTATTCCAGCTAATCTCAAGAGTACTGCGACATTTCAATATTCAAATTTTAATTTTATTCAAATAAAACTGGTGATATTTTGATCATTGGTTATTTTAGCTACAAAATGTAAAAACCTTTGGTCATGTATGAAATAATTAAATATCTTTGGATATTTAATACCTCGACGACTCCTCAGATTCACCTGGTGACCTTGGAAGGGTCTGGCCCCAGGTTGGGAACCTCTGGGCTAAACTAAGTCCCTCTAATTAAAATCAGCTCCAACTGTAAAACATTTCAACATCACAGTCGTACAGTCACAGCAGCTATTTCATGGTAGTTTGTTGATGATACTTTAAAGTATCCTGAAACAGTGGTGTTGGTTCTATTACATAAGTAAAAGATCTGAGTACTTCTTCAAACACTGACTGCGTGTGAGATGTAAAAATATTTATCCACGTTATATTTCGTATCAGTTCTACGTGTCTGTGTGCGTCACTCACTCTGGGTCAGGGTGGAGAACGGTGCATTGCTACTGGCCGTGGAGCCGCCGGCTGCCGTACTGGAGCCCGCTGTGCCCAGTGGGGGCAGGTTTAGCAGCGAGGGGAACTGGAAGGGCAGGGACACGGGCACCAGGCCCCCCAGCATCCCAAACCCCAGAGGAAGAGACGAGGCTGAGCCGAGCAGGCTGCCGCTTCCTGCCGAGGAGACCTGAAATGTGGAAACACAAAATGAGGTGATTACGGGATGTTTCCAGTTCTGAAGCCACAAACAAAGTGGCCACAGATAAAAAATCAAGGAGCACAAAATGACCAAAAAGGGAAACAAAATAATGCAAAACAACATGTGGAAAATAAGATATAAGCAGTGACCTAACATTTTTGGTGCCACTACAAATTAAATTTTACAACTTGGTTCTAAAACAGCAGTCAGGTGCTTTTATCAACAGAGAAACGGGTTCCTTCTGTTCATAAAAAAAATCTTCTCTGAAAGCACACGTTACGTCCTCCCATCTGTGCAAACATGTTACTGACCAGGAAAACACACAGAGGGAATTTTATACCAAAACACCAACTCTGGAAGATCTGCACTTGATTTGTGCTGATCTTTCTCTGTTTCTTCTTTCCTGCAAATACTGGATGATAGTGAACATTCCCCAAACATTGAGATAGGATGACGTTCATCAGGAAAACAGATTTGTACCGGTCATGTTGTAACACGAGTAAATATGTTTTATTTTCTCACCACATGCTGCTGGTCAGTAAATGCTGAGAGAACGAACCTGTGGTAACTGAGACGAGACAGATGATGATGATGATGATGAGACCGATGCGACCGGCTTGGCCCCCTGAGATGTCCCGCACACGGGCCTCTGGCGCTGGCCTGGGTTTGCAGAGGCCACTGTGGGGGAGGCACTGGATCCTGAATGCTTGCTTATGGATGAGGTGTTAATAAGGCTGGTGTTGGTGGTGCTGTTGTTGGCGGGGGTCTTCTGGCTGCCCGGGGGAGTGTAACTGCTTTGCCCTGGTTTGGCTACTCCTCCTTGGGCACCTGAGAACGACGGGCGGAACCCTGCTGGGTTTTTGGGAGTGTACTGGTGTACAGTGGGGGTTGCCTGAGACCGGGGACTTTGAGAGATGGAGGGTGAGGTGGTGGCAGTGACTGTGGGGTTGGGGGTTCGGGGAGTCAGTTTGATGATGGGTGGGATGCTGCTGTGTGTGGACTTGGTGAGAGTGGCATGCATAGGGGTGATAAAGTTGGACTGGGGCTGGGACTGAACTCCAGTGAGCGTCTGAGCGAGGGAGGGGGCCGGGGAGGGTTTACTCTGTGAGGTGTGAGGCAGGCGAGGAGTCTGGAAGGTTTTGGGGGTCAGGTGTGACGACAATGAAAGAGTGTGAGGCTGAGGTGATGTGATGATGAGAGCGTCGCCACTGTTGGCTTTAGTATTGCTGCCTTTGAGGAGGCCAGACGGGGGGGTGGAGACCCCCATTTTTGATCCTGGGGCCACCAGTGGAGACGCAGTGGGAGGTGGACGAGGTTTAGGTGGCGACGCTGAGGCGGGCATGTTGGCTTTAGCCACACCCAAAGGTCTCTGAGCGTTTACCACTGAGTGTCTGTGCGCCTGCGGCGTGCCCTTGGCGACCCCCATCCCATCCACCCTCACTGAGGGCAGAGGAGAGGACGTGATGGAGGGGGGCCGAGACAGAGAGGTGGAGGAAGACGAAGAGGTAGAGATGTAGTGAGGTGCACCGGAGCTGGGAGTGCTGACGGAGTTCTTCTTCTGCTGTTGAATGAGTGGCGAGCCGTGGAGGGGAGAGGGGGTGGGGGCCTTCTTGGGTCCGTCCGGGGACGGGGGGCTGTCCCCCTGAGCCAGGCCCTTGGCTGCGCTGCCGAGGATGGCGAGAGCCTGGGAGATGTCCAGGGAGGGAGTCGTCAGATCCTCATCGAGGGAATCGAGGCATATGGCCTGAGGCGGTCGCTTGGCAACCTGGGCAACAGGTGAAGGCGTGGCACCTGCTGAAGGTGTGGACCTCTGGACCCACATGGCCTCCTGGAAGAAGAGACCACATAAAAAGAACACTCAGTGCACTGAGCCAAAAGGATCAGTTGTAGACATCTGATGGATTGAAGTAATTAGATCTCAAACCTTTGGCTTGATCTTGGGGGTGGGAACCATCTTTTTCTTTGCTCTGAATGAAGAAAACACACAAGTTAGAAGAAGCCAAACAACCAGAGTCAGTTATGAAGAAGCAGTTTAATGAGAAGTCACGTGACTCACGTGTAGCCTGTGAGGTGACCATGAACCGTGATGCTCTCTTTGAACAGCATCCTGTAGACGAAACAAGCTAAACTTTCATGTAAAGGTTTGTACTCAGTAAAAATACACCAATGCTGCTACGAGTACCACGTACGATACTGCCCTCATGTACTTCTGCTTATAAAAGAAGTTAACTGAAACACATGCAGTAATAACACAAGCAACAGTGGATTAGAGGTTTGTTTTACCGCGACGAAAACTCTTCAGTCCCAAGTTTTGGTCACATCACCCAGCACTATGCATGACTTCATCTGAGTACATGTTGGCGAGTACTCAGTCTGAAACATGTGGTATTACTGCACACCGAGATATCAGGTGGGTTGGAAACTTGTGAATTAAAGCTACTGTTGAAGACATGACTCAGTGTCAGTGCAGTCAGACACACACCTGGCCTGCATCCAGCCTTTAGGCCACAGAGGTTTAACCTCCGTCTCCATGAAGGCTTTGAGGTAGTCCTCTACAGACAGCGAGTTCTTTCCCTCCAGCTCGTAGCAGCTCAGCTTCACCCGCACCAGGTTACACAACAACGACCTGGAAAACACACAGTCGAGGTCAATGACCACAATCTCAGGCAGTTAAACATTGAGGCAGGTAAGAAAAATGAGGAGTGAACCTGGTTCCTCTGTGAAACCGACCTGAGTTTATCGTCCCAGACAAACTTCTTTCGAGGCCCCATCACCCTCTTCCCTGGTTTCTCCTCATCATCATCCTCGGAGCCATTCTTCTCTCCCTCCTCAGACTGCTGCCTGCAGAGAGACACACAATCGCCTTTAATAAACATTGATGATACAGTGTGTTCTGATCTAAGATGGGACCACAGCCGACTCCTTACTTTGCCACTTTAGCGATACAGTCCATGTTGTAGCGAGCGATCTGCTCCGGCATCACACTGCACACAGCCAGTTTGAGCTTAAGCAGGGGCGTTCGAAGGCGGTCGTCCTGGGCAAGGGGGAGAAGAACAATCAGACATCACACACACACAGGCTGGATACAAAACAACAGGCACACTGCAGCTGTGACACATTTGTTTTCCATTTAACTCTGTAAGATGTAAACCTTACTGTGTAAAGTGCCCTGAGATTTTTTTTTCCTGAGACTTAAGCATAAATCTGAGTGTGAACCCTTCTACATTATGATTGTGTGTGTGAGGATCTTAGTCTTGTCTTCATTTAAACAGTGACCAACACTAGGAGAAGAGGGAAAAACACAGCAGAACAAACACCTTCACCCTACAGCTTTAGGGTTTGGGAAGCTCCAGGTTACAGGTCACTGGAAAGTTGGCACTAGACACACGTGTCAGCTCAGAACACTGTGTCCTGTGAAATACTTTGCTAATTCATTAAATGAAACAGAATGAAAAAGATTATTTGGTTAACCGCCTGTGTCACTGTGTGTTCCTGTGACAAATCTCCTGAACCACTCTAACTTACTGTTTTTACAGCACTGCACTGGGGTCTGACTTAAAGTGACAACATTTAATATAAACCACACACCTGTATGTTGAGGCTGAGCTTCTTAAGGCGTTTGAGCAGAGCTTCTTTATTGCAGGGCACGAAGGCCTCGAGGTGAGAGTAGACGGCAGAGCGCACCTCTGCAGGCTGCTCCTGGACCTGCAACTCGATACTGCCGCACACAAACACCGGGAGGTTCACATACGTTTACATTTGTAGTCTCACACACAGCGTGTTAAAGTGAAGATCTGAATGTTACTCACTCCAGCAGGATGTTGTTCATGTCAAGCGTGAAGAACTTCTTCCTGCCCTCTTCATCAAACAGACGAGACGCCTGAAACAAGGAACAAGTGTTAGAGACTTAAACAGAGTCTGTTAATTCTGATGTGAAACATCAAACAGTTTATTCAACTCTCGTCATTTCTAACACTGATGGACTTATCTCCAAACCCATTAACCTTCTCTTTGAAATCTGTGTATACATGCAGCAGAGGAGTAATTGGATTTCTTCTCTACCTCTGCTTATTTTGGAAACAAAGTTCACAGATTTTAACTGTATATAGAGAGAAAAGCGACAGAAGATAGAAGAAGATGCTGCTTCTTGACTTTTTTCAGGTTTTTCTCAGGTTTCTCTGATCCTAGCCGGATTACAGAAACCAGCTTTATTGTTATTTAAATGCATGTAAACGCACCACGCGCAGATGTTTAATTTTCTTTAATAAAATGTGTGAAAATCTTTGCTCTTTGTTCCCATGAGTCTGCTCTGAACTTGGTAAAACAGCTTTTATGCATCTGTGGAACAAATCACTGCTGCAGAAATGCTGCTCTCTCTTCTGCTGCCGACTTTGTGGGTGTGTTAGAGAAGTGTCTCGTGTTACTGATTGGATTGGTCAAAGTAAGTGTATATACCTGCTAGTACAGAGTCTCTGTGTTAGTAACAGAAACTGTGAATTGTGTATTATTAAGGTTTTAATTCTGGGAGATTCTCACTTTATTGGTTTAACTGCTGTAGCTGAAGCCTCATGTTAGTGTCACATAAAATTTGAAATAAACTGATTTGTTAAACTTTGACAGCATTTAGCTTCTCATTAGCAAATGTCAGTGAGCTTTCACATTCAGCAGCAGCTTGTCACGTTTGGCCAAAACCGACGCTGCACTTACTGGTTAAATGACAAATGTCTCCAGCAGCATCTGTCACGAACAAGAGATTCATCTTCACTCTAGAGGATCCCATCATGTCAGTTTCACAGTCAAATTCTTTAAATTATATCGTATCAGTAATTTAAAATGATACGACTTAATATTTTTAACCTGGATCTCCAGTATTTTTATGCGGTTTGATTATTAGATAATTATTTAATCAAATTTACTGTTGAGTGACTAAAAAGTATTGGATCAGTATCAAGAGATACCTGATGTTAAAAGGTATCGGCCTGGAATCTGAGCCAAAACATAAAACTGGACTGTGCCGCCCCTAGTGTGACCATACAGCTGAGAAAATCAGACACCTGACATGTGTCTGAACTTTTTTTCTTTCTTAACCTTGTTGTTCGTCGACAAAAAATAAAAGCGGCTCCTTTTGTGCCAAACACGTCAACAACAACATATGATCCAGTTCGTACCGCTCTCAGGTCTTCGATGCGCTTGGTTAGGGGGCCTGGGAGTCCACTGGGGAGTGGTGGGGGGGCAATCACGTTACCCTGTGACACTCTGCTACCTCCTGCTTTCTGTCCCATCCCAAAAGAGCCGTTCTCTCCCAGTGCTGGGCTGGAGGGCTGAGGGGAGTCCAGCATCCCAAAGTCCAGGTCTCCCATCATGTCCTGCAGCATGTCGTTATTGGCCGAGCCCAGCAGGGACAACACAGCCGGGTCGGCGCTCAGGTCCGTTATGCTGCAGTCGTTGCCGCCGGCAGCCTTGTGCTGAGTGTTGAGGAGTGCACTGTTGGCGTTGGGCACTTTGGCGTTGGGGCGCTGCAGACCGGCGGCAGCCAGGTTCCTCTTGCGCATCTCCTCCTTCTCCCTGGTGAAGCGACGCAACATGTTGGCCAGGTGGAGAGAATCCTTCATCAGCTTCTTCCTCTTCTTCTTTTCTGGCCGATGAACATTCAGAGCTGAAACTCTGCCAGAACAAGAACACATTTAACTAACAAGTCTGGAGAAGTTTGGGGTTCCAGTGCATGTGTGAAAGCAGCTTAAGTCAAACATATTTTTTATGTGGAAAATATTGGATAAATAATAAGACTGACATGAAAAATTTAAAGAAAAATGAAAACCTTACCCCGGCTTCGGTACTTTATTCTTCCTGGGTTTCTTTTCCTCTAGAATTCCACCATCTTGCTTCTTCCTCCGTTTTTTTATCACCCGCTCTTCACCGTCTTTCATCTTCTACAACAGATCCAGAACATTGAGCTTATTAGTAACACCACAGGTTTTAACTAGATATAGTTATAGACATATTTTATGTCTATAATCTAATTATCTTATTATTATACTGCTACATCTTCATCGTCACACATGTAGAGAAGCAGGAATCTACCTTGAAGTGATTATTGTCTGTTCCTGCATTTTCTCCCTCAGAGTCAGACGCTGCTCTAAACTGCAGAGTTCCCGTGTTGATGTAGAAGCCTCCGTGTTTTGTGGTGAGAGACGCCGGAACCAGCTCGTCATACTGAGGTCGGGACAAAAGCACAATTACTGCAAGTTTTTATCCTACTGCAGCACGGCGTATGTCTCTAACATTAAATTGTCTGAGGCATCATCGTCTCCTCCTCTGCTGCTGCTGTGATGAACAACCTGAGCTTCAGATTCAAGGTCTATCAGTCAGTTTTACTCTTCTCATCCCCCCTCATCAAAAAATATCTCCAATCAACTGAAATTTCCGTGAACGTGATGTTGCAGTAAAAATACACAAGAGTAGTATTAAACCTGATACTGCTACTGCATGGTATCTGCATCAGTGCATCTCTAATTGAAACCCAAGAGGTTTGTAGAATCAGACACTGGTAAGTCTATCTAAACTGTCAGTATGGAGAACGGTTTTGACCTTAACTCATGAAGTCTGAGCTGTCTGATGACTATATATTATGTTCTACTTACAGCCTCTGAATTGTCTATGAAGGGGTCGGTCTCATCATAGCCATAGCCGATGTCAATGAGGTCCTGCATCCTGTCCTTTTTCTTCTTTTTAGAGCTTCCACCCTGTGAACAAATGGAAAACACACGGATCAAACACCTTTAAAGAAACATCCACAGCGTGCACTGCAGACAAACGGCTGAGACTTATATTTATATGTCTTGAGATCAAGAACACTTACGTATTTGCTCTCAAATTTCTTGGCCAGCTCTTCTACCTCGCGTCTCTCCCTATCATCGTCAGCAAAGGGGTCGTTGGGGTCCAGGGCAGGAGTGAGTCCTTTGTGGACTGTTGAACCTGGACGCTGTACCTAAGGAAAACAAGAACATTTAGATTTTGTTGGACTGATACAGGAGCAAGAGGCCTGAATCAAAATAAGGGGTGTGAAATTTGCTTTAGATCAAGAACCAGAATTCGATCCAACCGAACTGGAACATTTGGTTCATTTCTAGAGTGAAAACTCTTGACACAGGACAGGAGAACAACACCTCCTAAAAGTAAAAAAAACTACGGCAGCAGACACAGCCCCTGCAGGAGGCGAAGACAACAGGACGTAAGTATGTTACGCAAATCTCATCAGTTTTCTCCCAGAGCTGCAACGTGAAATAAAAACTAACCACATCAAATGTTTACAAAGATGGACATTTGTCAAAACACCCGGGAGAAGCTGTCTCTCACTGTGTCAAACAAACTAAACCGCCAACTTTCTGTCACTAACACAGAAAGATTTCACCATGAACACTGAGTGATTTAGCTGCCGAGGTAAACTAAGTCACAGGAAATTAATACTGAGCATAAGAATAGCAGAAGTGGAAAGTAACTTAGTACATTTTGCCAAGTACTCTACATTAATACAGTTTTAAAGTACTTGTTCTTTACCTGAGTTTTGTTACTTTTACACCACTACAATTCAGAAGGAAATATTGTACTTTTTAATCCACTACAGCTTCAGTTACTTTACAGGTGCAAATTGCTAAACCTAAATCTAACGAACTAATAAATTTTGATGTATTATTACGGATGAAGCAGCTGTCAGAGCATAAAGAGTTAAACTCAGCTCTACCTTTACCTGCTGCAGCATCAGTGATGTTTACACACTAATACAAATAATTATGACGTCACTGTGTGACACACATTGTTCTCAAACGGCCTACTGTGCATAATGAGCGCCTTTACTTTTGGTATTTTGTTTACATTTATGTAACAGTACACGAAGGTAAGATTGATAAGATTTCTGCAGAAGCCTTATATATTATATGAGGAACATGTGGAACCAATCTGGACCAGAGAAATCCCTTTCTCTGTGGAGTACTAGTACTTTAATACTTCGTTACGTTTCAGAACATGTAGCTGAACTTAAGTACTTTGTAATACGTGGAGTACTTCCTTAAGCAAGTATATTCACTTGTCCCTGAGTCGGGTTTGAGTTTCCACAAAGAATTTCCCCAAGGGGATCAATAAAGTATCAATTATTATTATTATTTGTGTACGTCTGCCACCTGTGTACAAACACTCCTCTGTACCAGCTCAGTGTGACCCCCCCCGCCTCACCTGAGTTGACTGGACCAGCTCTCCGTAGTTGAACTCGGCGGACCCTCGCTCGTTTGGCTCGGTCAGCGGCAGGTCGAGGCGGACCGTAGGCTTCGTCTCGCCGCTCTCGGCGTCGCCTCCTTTCACGTTCCCACCGAACAGACCCCCGCCACCCCCTGACGCCGCCGCCGCCGCCGCGACACCGCCACCTCCATCTTTACCAAAAGTGATGTCCGCGGCCTCATCTTCGCGGCGGCGCTTCTTGCTGGACTCCGGGAGGGTCGGCGGCGAGGCGGTGCTGAAGGATGAAATGGTGACGAACGGCACTTTCCTCGGCTCCGCCATTTGTCGCTCTGCCAGTCCGACGAGCGGGCACGCAAACGGGACAGAGCCACACTCCGGTGCCGCTGGCTGGAGAGCTAAACCTGGAGACGGTCGGTAAGTAGCTAGCTAGTTCCTCTGCTAACTAGCTTCTCGGAACGAGTGCTGCGGCCAACACTGTTACTTTTATCTCCTCTCAGCCCGGTTTAATCCATAAAGTACGATTCCCGGCACCGCTCCCGTCACCTACGGGGAACTTAAACAGAACGAAATCGCAGTTTTGACCTCTTCCATGAAAGTGGTGGTTAGCTACCGCAAGGAGGATTCTGTAGTAGCCATCTTGATCATTATTATCATTATTCGGCGGCGGGGCGTGCGCGTGAAGAGAAAGCGGAAGCCGGGGAGCCGCGCTCAGCCAATCAGGGAGCAGGAACAAGCGCAGCTGACAGACGAGCGCGAATGTGCAGGAGGGGATTGTTCTGTAGGGACACTCTCCGTGGACCGCTGTGACCCGCAGCCTCCACCACCCGCTGCCATGGATGGCGCCCCATTACACACACGTTTGTAGCCGTTCTGTTTGTTTTTGTGGTCATTCTGGGTCATGACAGTTTATATCTCCTTGTCCTGTTCTTCAGTTCAATAGCGCCAGATCACAACAGAATCACCCCAAGGCTTCACTTATAATGTCAAGACCTTACAGAAAGAAACACAACAATCCCCACTGAGCAGGCACTGGGCGACAGTGGAGAGGAAAAACCTCCAGCAGAACCAGGCTCAAGGTGGGTGGCCATCTGCCTGCACTGGTTAGAGTGAGTTTTCCATTGTTTTGCATGTCTTTGAGGACATTTTGTGTTCCTCTTTGGTTGTTTGTCACTAGTTTGTGTCAGGTTTTGGAGATTTTTCTCTCTCTTTATTGTCTGTCAGTGGTCTCTGTCTCATTTTGTGTTTTTTGTTGTTGTTGTGGAGGTGTTGGTTGTCTGAATCCCAAACTTGTGACCTCACTGAATAAGACTTAGATTTAGTTCAATGATTAAGCAACAATCACCACAGGTTGTCCGGTAAGAACGAGGAGATGTCAATTACAGTCCAAAGTTGTTATTTATTTACACACTTATTTACATGCCACTCTTCAGTAATCCGGTATGGTTTTCTGTGAGCTTAGTTGTATGTGAAAGCTGTGTTCTGTAATCTGTTAAGCTGTGGTTTTGTCTCATGGACGCACAGCAACAAAGAGTGAATGAATGATCCTGGAGTAGAGACCTTTGACCTGCAGCCTGAAGTGTGGAGTGTTGATGACGTCGCTCCTCTCGTCTCCTCTGGACTTCTGAATGAGTGTTGAATGATCCCAGTGTTATTGATATACAGGTATGGGATGAAACTGATTGGCTGTGGAAGGTGTGAACTGCAATAGCAGTTAAGGGTCTCTTGAAACTGTCTGTCACATCCTCCGCTATGAATTATGCCCTGCAGGCATGCTATGTGTTGTGTATGGTGGGAAACAGTGATTCAGCATTTGAGGGCACCTCGAAACTGTCAAGGTGCATGCGGACATCACGCTCTGCTGAACTTTTCTGATTGGCTGATTGCCAGTGCACCTTTGAGGATCATGCGCATCCTGCCAAAGGGGGGATGGAATTTCACATAGTCCTGTGTACAGTAAAACGCGTCTCTGATCCAGTGTGTCCTGCGGAAATGGGGGTTTTGGTGGAATGCCACATAATCTTCTGTACGTTTGTTTTTTCTGTTTGCATCAGGAGTCTCTTTGAAGATGCTCCCTTTTGTGGTCGTTGTGCATTGTTTTGATCATTTTTTTATCCCTGTCTTATTTTGTTTTTTTCTGTTTGCATCGCATCATTGGTGTCTCTATGAGGACACTGCATCTCGTTGTGGTCATTATGTGTCTCTTTAGTCATTTTGCATCAAGAAAGTCTCTTTAAAGCCACCTCACATCTCTGAACATGTTTTGTGTCTTATTTTGTGTCTTTTTGGTCATTTTAATTTTGTGATGACCAAATAAAAATCTCTCTTCAGTTGTCTCTTTAAACACACTTAACATCTTTTTTATCTTTGTTTTGTTTCTGCGATATTTTGCAAGTGAAGACCATGGGCCCTGTGAGGCTCTGGCCCCATGTAGTGATCCACCTATGTCTAATGCTGCTCTCATTTTGCACATCGTAGCAGTCCTTATGGGCCACAGGGTCCAGACCTTCAATATATGATTAATCCCATTTCCACTTTGAGATACTTTATGCAAACCCCATTTCCAGAAAAGTTGGGAGTTTTTCTAAAATGCCACAAAAAAATAAATTAGTGATTTGTTGTACAAAAGTACAAGGAAACCACTTTCTAACTTAATTGTATCTTTCTAAGCAAATTTAGAGTTTAGCAAAGGACCAATAAACAGTAAAGACTTTGACTTGTAACTGTGGTAGATAAATTTACTTAAGATACTTCCACCACTTTGTTCGTAACCTAATCTATGTGGACACTTTATGTAGAACTTTTCTACATGTTCCCCTCTAGTTATAACACATTAATTCATGTGTTATCATGCACAACAAACATTAAACTGAGCTCAGTGTCTTTAAAGACATGTGAACTTATTAAAGTGGGATCAGGACAGTATTGAAGCCCAGTCCAGTTTCAGCCTGTTGTATTAAGAGCTCTGAGTCACAGTATTTCATTGTACACTGCTCAAAAGAATTAAAGGAACACTTTTTAATCAGAGTATAGCATCAAGTCAGTTAAACTTCTGGGATATTG
>JAUMHL010000029.1:21303868-21357923 GCA_032362345.1 Sandelia bainsii
CCCCCCCCCCCCCCCCCCGAAGTTAGTATGGAAGTGTTCTCACCGGAGAAACTCCTTTCCACAGTCCCTGCAGCCTCTCTGTTCGCACCACGCTCTGCAGCACAGACACCATCCCCACTCTGCCAGAACTATCAACAACACAGTGATCAACAGGAAATAATCAATACCGCTTCAATGTGCTCTCAGCAGCATCTGGAGGCCACGAGGCGACAACACAACCGTGTAGAGAGCACAGACTCACCCGGGCTGCACGCCTCCCTGCAGCGTCTGCAGACGGGTCTTCACCAGGTCAAGAGGCTGGAAGAGCAGCGTGGAGCAGGTTCCACTGAGGGAGCCACACATGAAGGCTTTGATCGCTGGGTGAGGCTGGGAGGTGGGGGTTGGTGAAAAATACAGAGAGTGAGCATCATGTGGCTGAAAATACCTCACACAGTATTTGTACACAGCAATATCTCTATGAATATCAGTACTAAATGCACAGAGACAGCGCTGCATGTTAAACATCTTTAGAACACATAATGTTTGTGCACAGAATAGATTTGTTTAGTTAAGTAGTTATATATAGAAGTTATATTAGTCACTGTAAATGTTTCTTTTTTCAAATTAAATGTTAAAATGACCCAAAAACCTACATGAATTCATTAATTAATGGTTCTCTGGGGATGCTGACTCATCGTTTTGTTAATAATAAAGGTTCTGTTTTATGAGAGGATGGTTTTTGTCCTCTGGGTTTATACAAACTGCATCACATCAAAAATGAGCCACAACTCAGCAATGTTTGAACCTTTTCCAGTGAGCAGCTTAAGATTCACTTCAGGTTTATAATGTATTATTCAGCTGTGATAAAACAGCACATCTGCACTTTGCCTCAATAAACGTATAAATCCAGCAGCCGTTCACCTGCAGCTCTGCAGACCCATCACATTAAGCAGAATAGAAAACGATTGATCACAGTGTCAGAGACGTGTTATCAGTCAAACGACACCCCGAGCTTGAGTTAGTTTAAACTAACTGATGTTTAGAAGATGATGTATCTGCTCAAACCAAGAAATGACATAAATCTCTTTACTAATGTATAATAGCAGATAAATAAACTGTGCATGAACGATGCTGAAACTCACCAGTGACAGTTCCATGTTTGTTCTAGACGACGCTGAAGTTTGGTTTTTCACACTGAAACACCTCAAAAAGAAGAAGAAATTAAAAGTCACAAACCGTCTTCACACAGACAGGTCACAGGTGTTAACTCTCACAGATGATTATTGAGCATGAGCACGGTCCTGCTCTGTGCATCAGGCTGCTGATGACTACACACACACACACACACTGTGGGCTTAAATACGCAGAGCACCTGACTGACGTTGTATTTCCTATTTGTGATCAGCTATTGATTAACTAACCGAACATCACCCTGCTACATATTAGGAAGCGTCACTCTGCTGCAGGATCTCTCAATAAACTAAAACGATGCATGTGAGCGTGTGGAACGAACAGGGTCTAAAGATGATAACAACACTGGGTTTGTTGTCGCCAATAAACATCAGTTCAGTTTAACTTTAGCTTTTTTTTATCTCAGAATTTGGATCTTATATCCCATAATACTTTTAATTTTATATATACATATATATATCAAAGACTGGACATATCTCACATTGACTTTTCTGACCTTTTAATTTCATTTAAAAAACTTTTTTTTATGTTGTGCTTGTGAATTTTTATGTGAAACTTTGGATTTTTAGCACTTTTGTGACATTTTATTTTAAGAATTTTGACTTTTTTTTTTTTATTAGCAGAAATGGGCCTCCATATAAATGCATTATCCCCCCCATCCTGATAATAACCTAAATAATATTTGACTGTCATTTAATTTTGTTTTATGGGGATGCTGAAATATTACATTCGGGTGGATTAGTTAAGTGACCGTCTCAGAGCTCCATTATGAAGAGACACAGGAAATTACCACGGACTGTTTAAAAATGATCAAAAGGAGAAAATCCTCATTTTACAGCCTGCATGGTGCCACTTTCAGTCTGGGGGCCCAATACAGGAGGGCTGGGCCTGTGTGCCTTCAACCTGTCTGAGCTCCGGGGGCTCATCTCATCATAATCCACCACTGACTGTATTTTATCTGGTGTGGTGCAGTAATTATCAATAAATATACCATCAGACTAAATTACTAGAGGTCTTCTCTTCTGTAGCTCACCCCCAGTTCGTGCCCCCTCATACATCAGCACACAGAAACTAAAACTCTGTCGTTAAAAGCCCCGAAGGTCGTTTGCAAACACTATCATTGTTCTGAAGTTACCTCTAGGATCAACAACGACTCCTCTAACCATCCGGATGATCAAATATTCAGTCCACTGAAGCACAAAAAAGATTTCTAACTATTTTCCTAAGTAGCGACTCAGTTTCTGAATCAGATCAAAGATGGCGGCTCCAGGCGCCACACGAACAGGAAACAGTCACAACTTGTGGAAACTGTTTAAAATCTTGTATATCGTGCATTTCGTGAAATCTCTTTTTCTCCAGATGGTTAAAAAAGTATTTATGGATCCTGGAAATCTCGTAGAAAGAAAGGAGAGTGAATTTAAAAGACCGTGTGTGGTTTTCAAACTCCGCCGGTAGCTAATGTTTGGGGTAAACAGATGGTTGTAACGTGGAAGTATGCTAACACATGAGAGGTCCAAACTGGATCCAACCACAGAGCTTCTGTAAATGTCCTGCAGGATGTGGAGACTGTTTCCGTTAAATAAGCTCATACATAAAAGAAGAACATACCTTAACTTACTGGTTTGTCTACGTGGAGAGAGGGAGAAAAATGACACCAACCGGGCTGTGAATCCTGCGGAGCGACGGCGACACGTGGAGCACAGAAACCGGAGCTCGGTAAGTTAACGTTACCGAAACATTAAGTTTAGCATCGGTCTCATTCAAAAGTTAAACCGACCGGCTCCGGTCTCATGACGTAACGCTGAAGGAGCCACGCCCATCGGAGAGTCGTTGTCTTTCTGATTGGTTAATCAGCACTACGGCAGTGACGTAAAGATTTAAAGGGCACTACCTCCGTGAGGTGAAGACAGGTGTGAAGGTGAAACTAGTCCGCATCCTGTCGATAATTCTATTTAGGCAGGAACGAGCTGCAGCACAGCTTCATATTCATTCATCTGAGAGTATTTAAAACTTCACTAGTTACCAATTATACCTGTAAATGAATTAATTACTTAAGCCAGCACTACCTACGGTGGCCCCTAAAGAGAAAACCTAACTACATTAAGTACAGGCCTGTCTTCAGTTTATCATGCTGCCCTTTCATCCATCCCCAGAAAAAATCACACATTGTGAAGTGAAACCAGCCTGGGGGATAAATTTGTCATCTCCTACCAACTTTCCTCAGACTGAAGAAGATGATTAGTGAAACATTTCGACAGAACAAGGAAGAAGTTCAGTTACCACGACTCAACTTCTGGACACTGTTGAACTTGATGCTGTTGATAACATGAATGTTTGAGTCTGGTCCAGATTTGTTCCACAGGTTCCTTATAGGTAAAGTTTCTGCAGACATCCAACATGTTCTTGTTCATTTTGAATCATTATTAATGAGAGAACATTAT
The DNA here is from genome assembly GCA_032362345.1 of Sandelia bainsii. NCBI lineage: Eukaryota > Metazoa > Chordata > Actinopteri > Anabantiformes > Anabantidae > Sandelia > Sandelia bainsii. The sequence goes on from JAUMHL010000029.1 coordinate 21,307,480, forward strand.
AGTGTGTTTGTTATTTTTTGTTACCATTATAAGTTTATCAGTAAAATGCAGCTGTAGATGTCAGATGTAATGGAGTAAAAATCAACAGCAAAGGCAAAATTCCCCACTGCACTGTAGATCAGTAAAGGTATGAAGCAGCATAAATTACACATAATTCCCACCTGCATTAAAGACCACAGGTATTTCCCACTTCCCTCTGTATTGAAATCACAGATACAGCAACAGAAAAACATCTCATACAGAATTTAATGAAGTGGAGCCGTCGAGCAGTTCCTAGTTTATGTTCTGTGTCCGTTATGGAAATCACTGACTGCCCTCTGCTGCTGATAACACAGAGCTTCAGAAAGTACTTTTACTTTCAGTATTTTCATTTTAAGCTACTTTACACTTCTATTTCTTTACATTTCAGAGGGAAATTATACTTTTTACTCCTCTACATTTTTTAAAGGCATCTACGTGTAAAACATATCACCTCATTAAATATGATGCTTTAATATTGAACTTGCCAGTAGTGTAACATCATATATACAATGACTACACAGTGATAAATGACAACTGGAATATTCTGACTTTATTTTCAGATTATTCTTACAATTTAGCACCTTTAAAATCCAAATATTCCCATTTTATGTCAGTTTTTTCTGAATATTCCCACTTTACTTTAATAATTTTGCTCCTTTATCTGAACATTCTCACCTTATGGCCCAAATATTCCAGTTTTATTCACTTCTATTCCAACTTTAATCTGAATTTAGTGTTTTTGTTTTGTACTTTTGACATTCTAGGTGCATATTAATTTAGTAGTCGAGTTTTTCTTCTTTCATTCATCACCAGTCGTGCTGCTGTGAACATCGTGTTAACCACTAAATCCAGAAATCATGTCTTCAAACACAGGTAGCAGTTTAGAAAGCTTCTTTATTTGTAATAATACCAACATTTTACAACATGATTTCCATTCCAGACGTGCAGACAAACGTTACAAAGGAATCGATGAGATGCAGGTTTTTTTTGTTTTGAAATGTGAAAGATGTTTTTTCCATTGTGAGCCGTTTTTTCTCTAAGTAACACATTCCTCTCACTTCCCAGCAGTGTGAGCCAAAAACCGCCCCCCTGAACACACCCTGCGAAGGGTTACACACTTTAACCTGCCCCGTGCGGAGAGCATCGCGTACGTAGGTTACAGTGATGAAGCCGCAGCTACTCCTCCCTCAGCAAGCTGTGCCCTGAGAATACAGTGTGTCCTGTGAGTAAGAAACTACCTCGCCACCCCGCTTCAACTTTACCCTGAACATTAGCAAAAACACAAATCAATGCATGTCCAGAAAACAAAGCCAACAACCCTGCTCAGTAGAATTAAGCTGTATTTTAAGGCCTTAGTGTGTGTTGGCGGTCACTAAACGAGCACGTGCACGGCCTCTCTCTCCTCTCCGTCACAGATGCAGTGGTCTATAATGTCTGGGCTAAAGTGTTCTTCTTTTCATCTCAGTGCAGAATCGAGACGTTTCAGCACAGTCACGATCAGAAGCCCGTGCGAAGCGCCAATGAGTCTCCGATTTGAAATCAGTTTGGATTTTTCCCCCACATGAAATGTGTTTGCATCAAATGTTTAAGCCCCGAAGCGTTGACGCAAGCGCTAACTGCAGCTACACTGATAGGATACGTTTCAGCAAATAAACCTTCATCATAAACTGAGGCGAGAGCAGGATAATAAACATGAAGCATTTCCATTCTTAACCATTATAAAAACTTGTGCATAAAATACAAATCTATAGGCTGAGATATCACTTTGGTCCCCTCGACTAATCATTCTTCATTCATTTTTATTCTTTATTCATCTCTTTGTCTTCTCTGTCTTCAGTTAGAAAAATAGATGCTAAAGCAGGACTCACATAACTGGAATGTTTCCTTATAAAAATATTTTTTTGTACTTTTCCCAGAGAATGAAACAGGAAGCTGAAGAAACGTTTGGCCCCAAAAAAAAAAAAAAAAACGAGTGTACTTGTCAGCATGCGATTGTCTGTTTACTGGCTTCTGTGTGTGTGAGTGTGTGTTTGTGTGTGTTAAGAATGCATAGATTGTCGACGTTCAACAAATCAGACTGCCACAGCGCTAAACTGGGAGGAAACGGCCGAATCTTGCTTCTAGTTTTGACGTTATTCTACGTGTGTTCCTCTCGGTTCAGCAGGTGCAATCGTGTGTGTTTGTGTGTGTTTGTGATGCAGTTGTGAGGAGCTGCATGGCACTGCGGTCGTTCACTCGGGTTTGGGCTCGGGGGTCTCGCTCTTGGCCTCGCTCTCCTCGTCGCTCTCGAGGCCGCCGCGGGGAATGGCGCGGCGCACGTTGAAGGGGAGGTCTCCACGCCTGAAGACAGAAAACACAGTGAGGAGCCGCGTCTGGAACATTATGTTTCTCTTATTATTAATTTACCTGTGGTTTGATGTTGGACTTTTACCTTTAATATGTTGTGCTGCCTTTGTCTCATCCTAAATATGATGTTGCTGTTGTTGTAAAGCACCTCCAGTTGTCTAAAAGGTGCTATAATAATAAATGTACCTGACATGAACTAAATGCAAATAGCCGTAATAAAAAGGGCCGACTGATCTGGGTCTGAACAGGTTTAAAGATGAAGTGTGAGTATAAAAACTGCGGTGTCTCTTCACGCACCGGAGTTTGTTCTTGAGGCTGGTGACTTCCCGGTTCATGGCGTCTGCCGACTCCGTGGCGTCCTCCAGCTCCCTCTGCAGCTTCCTGCGGTTGGCGTTGGCTCTCTGAGCCTCTTCCTCAGCCTCCTCCAGCTGACGCTTGAGTTGCTTCATGCGAGTGTTCAACTTGTCGGACTAACAAACGTGAAAGAGAACAAACATACAAAGAGCTCAGTCACAGCAACACTAATGTAAACTATCACACATATTGTTAGACACGTTTTCTCTAACAATGAGCTATGCTGCAGCTCCCAGTAACAAGGTACACTGTACTGGAAACCAGTGTGTCCCAGCTCAGAGCTGGTGTGAGGTCTCTCCTGTGATCTGGTGTCAAGGTGGCGACTCTGACTTCATCTACAGATGTTCAATATCTCAGCAGCTCAGACAGTGAAGCCTTACAGATGTTCTGGTGGTGACCTCTTACCTTTTCATATCCCTCAGTGGTGAGTTAGATTTAGTAAATAATAATAAGGCCTGAGAATGAACTGTGTCCTCTGATGTTTCTCTGGTGTTAGAGCAGGTGTACAAGTAAGCTCATCTTCATAATGCATCTGATGTCAGGGTCTATAAATCATCAACTGCTGCAAACCTTATTTTGGTACGAAAACATTTCACCTACAAACATGCAGCTACCAGGCTTTCACTGATGTAAACATGATAATACTCAGATAAGCTGTTAGCGGGACAGCGGGGGCGGGAAACCTCTCACCTGGTCCTTGTACTGCTCCGTGTTGCGTCTTTCGTCGTCCACCTGCAGAATGACCTCCTTCAGTTTCTTCTCTGTGCGTCTCACAAGCTTGGTGGCAGCCTGCCGCTCCCTGAGTGCAGAGCACAACACGGGTCAGACTGAACACGTAACGCAGTACTACAAAGTATTACACAGTACGCATACACACACATGCATATACAGATAATTTAAAGCTAAACACAGAAACATCTTGTAGTACTGAGCCGGACTGCGTAGGTGAAGTCAGTGAGTCAAAGTATACTTCCAAATAAACAGTGGTGGAAGAAGTACTATGACAGTTACAAGTAAAGGTCCTGCACCCAAAATGTTGTCAGCAAAGTATACTTAAAGTACCCAATGTATACGTGTCTATAAAGTAAAGTAAATGTGGAATCTGATCTTTATTCAGTCGGAGGTTTTCACCTGGTCTCCAGGTCCAGCTGCTCCTCCAGCTGAGCGATCTTTGCCTCCAGGGCGGCCATGTTGGCCTTGTACTTGGACTTGACGGTTCCCTCCAACTCCTGCAGCTTCAGTTTCAGCTCCTTGTTCTGACGCTCCAGCTGAGCACGAGCCCCCTCCACACGCTGGGTGCCGCTGCGCTCTGCCGTCAGCTCCACGTTCATCTGGTCGGCCTGCACGAGCGAGACAGGGACTCACACTTCAAACATTTTCACACCTCAGGCTGTGTTTCTTTGTCCTACATTTATTTGGTTGGTCTGATTCAGTGTATTAATCCTTTATTAACGCCTTATAATCCTAGTCACCATATAAGGCTTCATTTGTCAAATTCTCTTAAATGTCTTGCGCGTTTCTGTCGTCGTGTGGTGAAACAGCCCAACAACCTGCTGTGTAACAACCCACAGACCTGCAGCATCGCTTTCTTCAGCCTGTCATTGGTCAGCTCCGTGTTGCACTGCTCCTCCTCCAGCTCCTCCTCCAGCTGAGCGATACGCGCCTCCAGCCGTCTCCTCTCCTCTGCAGCCTGAGCGCTGACACACAGATTGAGGAACAGGTGAATAACGGGTGACAGAGTCAAGCTGTGATAGTGTGATGGTCTTACTGGGACCTGATTCACTGTCTTACTTCTTGCTGGCCTGGTTGTTAATCTCATCCTGCAGCTCGTCTCTCTCCTGCTGGGCCTGTCTCTTCACTCGCTCTGCAGCCGCCAGCTCCTGGACAGGGAGGAATCAGCCAACAGCAACAAGTTTAAGGGTCTGATTCAGTTCTTGGCTCAGATCACTTTCATCATTTAAGTGTTAAAAAGAGAGAGAACAGAAAGCTGGAGAGGAGCAGACCTCCTGCATCTGGAGCATGTCGGCCTCCATGGTCTTCAGCTTCTTCTCAGCCTCTTTGCTCTGGGACAGGATCTCATCTCTGGACATGCGAGTGTCCTCCAGCTCTCGGATAAGATCCTTCATCTGAGCCTGAGGACAGAGAAAGAACGAGGCTGAGTCTATATAATAATAATTATAAATAATAATAACTCTGAGGAAACAGGGATCAAACATGTTTGGTTATTAAAACACACGACTCACTTGCAGTTTCTTCAGCTGTTTCAGGGCCTCGTCGCGGTTCTTGTTGGCCATGTCAATGCCTCCCTCCAGCTCCTTCAGGTCCAGCTCCAGCTTCTTGCGAGCGGCCACGGCTGCAGAACGCTGCTTCCTCTCATCCTCCAGCTCCATCTCCATCTCTCGCACCTGGAGGACACACGAGTGATTTCAGCCACGTCCTCTACAGGAAACTCCACTTTTCCACCTTTTAACTGTCAAGAATCAGTTTTCATTAAATTCTCTCTGCACCTGCTTGACCAGAGCTCTCTTCTTCTCCTCGCCCATCTCGTCACGTCCTGCCAGGTCCCTCTCATACTGAGCCTTCATGGCCTGCATGTTGACCTCCAGGCGCAGCTTGGCGTCTTCTGTGGCCTGCAGCTCGTCCTCCAGCTCCTCCAGCTGAGTCTTCATCTCCTCCAGCTGCTGCTCCATCGCACGTTTGGCCTTCTCCAGCTCGTGGACCTGCGGGACAGCAAAGAGGATTTGAGGTGAAGACAACAGTACGAATAGGCACCACCTCTGAAAAGACATTTTCTAGACTTACGTTCTTTCCAACATCGTCCTTCGAGGACACCAGGTCTTCCATCTCAGCCCGCAGCAGTTTGCTGCTGCGGTCCATTTCATTTTTGACTTCCATCAGAGCCTCCAGCTCACGGGTCAGAGCCAGAGCCCGGGTCTCCTTCTCACGAGCCTCAGCTTCAGCTCGGTCACGCTCCTCCGCATAGCGGGCGGAAATATTCTTCTCCTCGGCCAACATCTAGAGAAAATCAGGACCAACCAAGACTCAGATGTGATCACCAATTCTTAAACCCTCATCTTAACATTTGTATCAACGCCTCGATCACTCTCTCTGCACTCGTCTCTCACCTGGTCAAACTTCTTCTGCTTCTTCTCCAGGTTGGAGACGATCTGTCGCAGGTGGTCCTGGTCCACCAGCAGGTCGTCCAGCTCTTGCTGGAGACGCGTCTTGGTTTTGTCCATCTTCTCGTAGGCAGCACACTTCTCCTCCAGACGCTGGTTCGATGCCTCCAGGTCCCTCTGAAGCTTCTTCTTTGCCTCCTCAGCAGAGTCCAGACAACCCGCGTCCTGCTCCACCTTCTTCTTCAGTTCAGTGAGCTGCATGGAAACAGGTAGCGTGACTCACACCGTCAGTACTGAACTAAAAGATTAGTAAATAAAGCTAATCGGGCAGTGCAGGTTTCACGTGTTCTACCTGAGCCTGCGCTGCCTGAAGCTGCTTCTCCACGTTCTTCTTGGCTTCTTCTTCTTCCTCCAGCTGTTCTTTCAGGTTGTTCTGTTCGTCCTCCAGCTGCCGCAGACGCGTGTTGAGTGACAGCTTCTGTCTCGTCTCCTCTTGGAGCAGTTCCTGTTGTAAACATGGACGAAGCAAAGCTGAATAAACAGTAATCAAGTAACCAGATGTTTAAAACAGCTAAAAAGAAAAAAAACTTTGAGCTATTTTAACCGATCATCAAGATAAAAAATATCCTGCTCAACCAAAAAGAAAATCCACAAGAAATGTCCTTTTAAGTATTTTAAACTACCCCAGTTCAGCCTTTAAATGATCATCTGAAACATTTGATGAACAGATTCACACCCTGCTCTGTCACACGTTCGCTGACTGTTTTCACATTTACCTGCTGAACGTGGGACGTTTCTCGTTTAGCTTCACATTAAACCTGTATGTATTGTATAACATCGTTCTGTTGTTGTTCAACATGTAACTGACTTCTCAGTCAGTTGGCGTCAATGTTGTGCCTGTCTGCGAGTTTGAATGATGAAATATTTTCTCATTTATTAGGTGAAAGTGAATAAATGTCATTTTGAGAATTTCTATTGAGGCAATTAAACTTTTGATGTGTAATTTAACCCTGATAATTCAATGTGACGTCCAAGATTGTTCAGGACGTTGCTGATGCTTTATGTAAGTTTCATCATTATATACCTTTTTCTTTGAGCATCAAAAACAACTTCACCAACTTCAGTTAATTTGTTTTGATAGATCACAAAAAGCCTGTTAGCAGCAACACAGTGGTTAAAGAGCAGCACGTCTGGTTCAGATGGAACCTTCCTCTCTGAACATTTCTGTCGAGCTTTTGTACCTGAACATCCTGCAGCTGGGACTCCACAGCAGAGCAGTCTTTGGATGCCTTGATGGACTTGCCCTCCACCTCGCTCAGCACGCTGCTGACGTTGTCGAGCTCAGCCTGTGGGCGAAACACACGAACACCACATCACTCAGTGTTCAGTGACGTCCACATCTGCACTGAGTCAGTTAAAGGATTTAGCAGGTAAAATCATTTAGATGTAATGAAAAGCACAGAGAGAAGGAAACATGATCAAAAGAAGAAAAAAACTCTTCTTTCAGAGAGCTGCAGCTGTACCTGCACTTTGGCCAGTTTCTCAGCCAGCTCCATCTTCTGGCGTTCGCTCTCTGAATGTTTGAGCTGCAGCTCCTGCACCTGAGCTTCAGCCTTTTTCCTGCGATGCTCTGAATCTCCTTTACCCTGCATCAGCGTCTGCACCTCGATGGCCAGCTCGTTCCTCTCCGACTCCAGAGCCTGCTTGGCCTTCTCCATCGACACTTTGTTCTGCAGAGAACGACACAAACAGTCAATAATAAATGTGTGTTAAGGAGAAATGGAAAAGAACGGGTGTTGGAGGCTGCAGCGGAGATCTGAAGTACCCTCTTAGCCTGCTCCAGCTGCTCATTGAGCTCGTCGAAGGCCAGGCTGTGTTTCTGTCTCATCTCAACCAGCTGGTGTTCGTGGGCTTTGGCATCTTCATCCAGAGTCTTTTTAAGATGCGCCACCTCCGTCTCACGCTTGGTCCTGCGGCCAGAGCAAACATCAATCAGCTGGTGTCAATATGTCAAACACACCCACATACAGAGTCAGTCAGTATCTGCAGACCAGTATCTGTACCTGAGCTCTTGCTGCGCGGCCGTGGAGTCCAGAGTGTCCTCCAGCTCGGTCTTCAGGGCCTCCAGCTCCTCTCCTAAGTCCCTGCGGTGTTTCTCTGCTTTGGCGCGAGCCTGCCTCTCCAGCTCCAAATCCTCCTGCAGTTCAGAGAGCTGAGCCTCCATCTCACGGATCTTTTTCTGGGCCAGGTTCTTCTGCGCTGCCTCCTCCTCGATCCTTGTGGAAGCAGCAGATTAGCAAAATAAGTGAAGGGAGCTACAGACTAATCAAGTGTGTACGGAAGAACGATGACAAACATATTCTCCAACGTCTGTTCATACAGACCTGGCCAAAGCCGCCTGGAGCTCTTCCTCTTTCTTGGCCAGTTGGGCGCGGAGCTCAGCGATCTGGGCCTGCAGTTCGGCGATCTGGTCGTGTATCTCAGTGAAGTCGCCCTCGAGTTTGCGTCGGTTCTTTTCCAGCTCCTGGCGCTGCTTCTCCTCCCTGCGCAGGCGGTCTGACAGGAAAAAAGAACAAATAAGTTAAACTGAAGAAAAAAGGAAAGAACCAGTGATAACACCTTGTTCTGTTTAGAGCCAGCTGGATCTATAGTCGCTGTTATTGTCTTCCTACCCTCCAGGTCTGTGATCATGGCCTCATGCTTGGTCTTGAGTTTCTGCAGACTCTTGGATTTCTCCTCCTCCTCTGCCAGGTTGGTGGTGAACTCAGAGATCCTCTCTTCCAGCAGCTTCTTCTCCTGTTTTCACAAACATATTTAACTCTGTTATAGTACAGTAGCTGAAAGATTCAAATCAAGTAAAACAGAAGTCACGACTCCAAATAATCAATAATCAGCTTGTTGTCATCTTTTCATCCTGACCTTGTTCAGCTTGTTGTTCTGGTCGTCGAGAACCATCACATCCTCTTCTATCTTCTTCAGCTTAGCCTCCATGGTGACTTTCTCCAGCTGGAGCTTCTGTCTAGCAGCCTCCTCCTCGTCCAGCTGCTGCTCCAGATCCTGTGATCAGATGAATGACACGAGTCGAGAGGTCAGTTCACAGAGCACGTATCCTGTGAAGTGTCCACACAATCTGAAACATCACTTACTGTGATGTTTTGCTGCATCTTCTTTTTTTCCACCGCCAGCTGAGAGGCTCGCTCCTCCTCCTCCTCCACCCGGGCCTCCAGGTCGTGGAGGATCTCCTCCAGCTCCTGCTTCTTGGCAGCCAGACGGGCTCTCATCTCCTCTGCCTCAGCGCAGAGCTCAGTTTCCGCCTGGAGCTGCTCCTGCAGAGCCACCTTCTCAGCACTCAGCTGCAAGCGGAGCAAACGCAGAAAACTTCAATCAAAGACAAACAGCACGGGCAGGGTGTTTATTAGAGAGGTCCCAATTCAACATTTCAGCTCATTCTCTTGACAGGACAGAAAATGACAGTTTTACCTGCTGGTGTTGGTTCTCCATCTCTCTGAGCTGCTGCTCAGCCTGCAGATGCTTCTCCTTCACCTTGTTCAGCTCTTCATCCTTGGCCTGCATCTCCTCCTCCTGCCTGCTGACCTGCAGCAGTGGCTTCACCTGTTGACACATAAAAGGGAGTCAGGGAGAAATTCAGTAAGGGGGAAAAACAAGGAAGGGTTTGAACAGTAGAGGGGGCGGGGGGGGGGGGGGGACACGGAGAGAGAGGTTCACCTTGGTGAAGAGTCTCCACCACTGCCAGTTCCTGAGTTTAAGGTAGGCGGCACAGTTTCTCTGGATCACCTTCATTGCAGTGAGCTGCTGCTGCCTCTTGGCAAAAGCTCTGCAAAAGCAGCATCAGACTCTTATTAGACTCATGTACGTTCCACCACAGTTATATTATCGTCCAATTAAAAACAACTTCATTGATGTCACTTAAAGAAAAGTAAAACCATTATATTTAGACATTTTTCAAGTTATTATTATCACCAGACTGAGATGGAAGATGAGAATGTCACTGAAATTACGCCCTTAAATAAAACATGTTTGTGTCTCTTACTTGCGGGCCACGTAGCCTCTGCACCAGGCCTGGAAACTGATGATGATGTCTGTGATCTTCATGTCCCTCTCCTCCTCCAGGTGAGCGAGGACTCCCGCTCTGAAGAAGACTTTGCTCTGTCCCATGCGGTAGAGGTTTGGATCCAGCTCCAGGCTTTTGATCTGACGTGAGAGGAAATACACTGATCAGTGGCGCAGCAGAGGGAGGAGATACTGGGGAACTTTGCTGGATTCTTGTGGACCCCCCCCCCTTACCATGAGCACACAGGCCTGCTTCCCATCCATGAAGCCCTTGGGGATGGCGTTAGGAGTGAGGATTTCATACCTGTGAGAGGACAGATGATGTTTAACGTATGTGTGTCCGACAACACCACAACCCATGATGGGAACAGTGTCATTATTCTGTTACCTTTGTCTGAACTCCTGGAAGACGATGCGATTGGGGAAACCCTGTCTGCAGATACGGATCCCCTCCAGGACACCATTGCACCTCAGCTGGTCCAGTACCAGGTGGGGATCCAGTTTTCCTGCCTGAGAAAAGAATCGATTTACTGATCACAAATGTGAAAAAGATCAACAGGTCAGTGTTTCACAGCACGCGTCTAAAAGCTCAGGTTAATAACATAATTACTGTGACAAGCCGAATAATTAGAGATAGATGCTGGTATTTATCGGATACCTTTTTCTCGTGGTTGGGGATGATGCAGCGGACAAAGTTGGGGTTGGTGTTCCTCAAAGTGGCCATGAGCCTGGACAGCTGCTCCTTGTAGAGCTGGCCCACGGTGCGGAACATGCCCTTACGAGTCTTAAAGGCACCGGGCATCTCGGACATGCCGGACACCTTATCCAGACCCACGATGTGATCGACTGAAAGAGGGAACAGAGGAGAGAAAGAGAGAGGGAAGATGTTATTTAAGAAGACAGAGGGTTTTAATGGAGTAATTCTGAGTATTTAACCAGGCAAACTCAAACCAAACAGAACAATGAATATGTTCGTCCACTTCCTCCTGGTAAACACACACCAGGAGAGATGGGACCAGTGAAACAAAACACAAACACACGGTGAATGTGGAAAGATGACGACAAAGGGGAGTTTAAAAAACAAACAAACAGTGAAGTGTGGGAAGTTTACACACCATGAAAATATTGAGTGCAGTGTGTGAAAACTATGTGTCGTTCACTTTAATATGTCTGAGTGTCAGGAAGGTGACAAACGGTTGCAGTGGGTAAAAAACTAAACAAAAAAAACACCAAACCCATGCAGTAAATACCCATCGCTGCAGTACCCTGCACCAACACCAGGGGTCCCCAAACAACACTATTACACAGAGGGAGAGAGGGAGGGTTCAATGACAGAGCATCGGGAGGTTTTATTACTGCACATACACACAGACGGTTAAAGACATGTTCTGAAAGAAAGATGAAGGCACAGTAACGACAGAGAGGATTTATGGAGGTGTTTAGATGACTAAACAGCAGGAGAAAGAGGGGAAAATATAATTAACTAAGAAGAAAAAGAAACCTGGTCACCTGAGTCTGAGTGGAGAATAGGAAAACGCTGATAAAAATAGGCTCTCTGACAATTCTGTACCTCTGAGACCCAGTCAAAGAAAAACATGAGACACAAAATGGGGCCAAACAGGAAGAAATGGATGGAAAAAATAAGGGGGGTTTGGAAAAAAAAGGTAAAAACAAAGGTCCATAAATCAGACAGTAAAAGAGAAAGAAAGAAAAAACTATGAAATGCAACAACAGGGACAGGAAGTGAAGTATATTCCCACGTCGAACAGCGACTGCTGGGTTAACATCTGCCTGAACTCACCGTCCTTCCACAGCTCTGAGACAAACTTGTCAGTGGACTGGTTGAGCAGTGAAGCCACGTTGTCGTTCAGGGGGTCCATGTTCTTCATCAGCCACTCGTCTGCCTTGTAGTCCACCTGAGGAGAAGCATGAGGCAGGTATAGACTTTCTTAGACTCAGAGAAGTGGACAGATGCTCAAAATGCAAGTGTGAAAAAGGTTGAAGTTTAAGTATAAAGTTTGTTTCAGAAACGTAATAATGACAACGCATCGTAATGAACTCTGCATGTTCACCTTGCCGGCATAGTGGATGATGCAGAAGTCTGCCTCATCCTTCAGTTTCTTGGGCTTGAAAAACTTGGGGTGTGTTCCCTGCTCCTGCAGCACCTTCTCCACAAAGCTCTTGTCTGTGGCCTTAGGAAACCAGCACTCCTCATCCAGCAGAGCCAGAATACCAGGGGGACTGGTCTGCAAACAAGGCGAGAGCACAGAGCTTAATGTGTGAAACATGAAGTTCAAGAATTAAAATGAAAGAAACCAGGAGCTGAGTGAAATCAGCCGACTCACAGGCTTCTCGATGAGGTCGATGCAGGGCTGCAGGTCGAGGCCGAAGTCGATGAAGCTCCACTCGATGCCCTCCCTCTGGTACTCCTCCTGCTCCAGGATGAACATGGTGTGGTTGAAGAGCTGCTGCAGCTTCTCGTTGGTGTAGTTGATGCACAGCTGCTCGAATGAGTTCAGCTGGAGACACACGAGGAAACAACAGGTTAATCACCCTGTAACACACACTGATGATGTTTGCAGCTCTAATGTGTCGGGGATGAATCAAACTTCTAGATTTTTCATCATGCTACACACTGTCCTGCACACGAGCAATCTGCCTCACTCCTGTACCTCGAAGATCTCGAAGCCGGCGATGTCCAGGATGCCGATGAAGGAGGCTCCCTGTCTCTTGGTCTTGTCCAGGGCTTTGTTGATCCTCATGACGAGCCAGCGGAACATCCTCTCGTACGTGGCCTTGGCCAGGGCCTCCACAGCAAACTCTGCTTGCTCCTGGGTCTGGGCCTTCTGCACGTAGTCTCTGCCCACCTTGATCCTGGGTGACAGGATGGCCCTGGTGAAGTCTGTGACGCTCATGCCCATGAGGTGGCACACCTTCTGGGCAGCTGTTGCACAGGAGACGAGATAAAGAAAGGTCAGGGGTCAGTTAGACCAGGTCTGTTCCAGTCTGGATCAGTCAGTGCTGACAGAGAAAATCATTAAGTGTCTGTGAAGTAAAGACTCTAATCTTCAGTCTTCAGATCCGGTCATTCTCAGAAAGACTTTTACATTTCAAAGTTAATTCACCTCCAGTAGCTCTGTAGCTCTGATCCACAATCTCGCCCTGTTTTCAACCTCTAAAACGATGTGAGCCGTTAGTTACTGCCCCCCTTTGTTCAGCTGCAACAACATGTAAAAGCTCAGAACCAGCATCAGGACTCATAACTCAGTGTGTTGCCTCCAGTGTTTACTCAGTTGTAAGGTGTGTGTTACTTCCTGACTGTCAAGACAAGAGTTCTGTATCACAATCTTCAAACAGCCGGTGATTTTCTACATTGTCGTCATCATCAACAAATTCCATAGAAAAAAAACTAAAAAAAACAACAACAACTTCGACTCACTCGTCTGTGAACCCAGAACTTGATTTAACTTATTTGTCTGTTAAGTGTGAAGTGCCCCGGCTCTGTCTTTACCCGTGTTGTCAGGCATGGAGGCCTGGTCTGTGTGACGCTCCTTCTTGAAGCTAATGTTCCCGAGCTGCAGCACAGAAGCCACCACCTTCAGCATACCTGCCCAGAAAGAGAAAAAAAACAAACGTGGCTTTATGTCGCACTGATTATTAAAGCAGGTAAACACACGTAGAGTAAAAACAGTTAGTGCCTTACCGATCTGCTCGTCCTCTGGGATGCTCATGATCTTCATGGCCTCCATGGTCTCTGTAAACAGATCCTTGTCCTGCTGCCCAGGAATTGTAACGTTCCCATTGGAAAGGAAACGGTAGTTGTTGTAGTTTTCGAGGAGGAGCTCATCTGAGTGAGTGAGAGAGAGAGAGAGACACTCAGTCAGATCAGCAGCAACAGAAACGCTCGCTCCGTCTTCACAGTGATGTGTAACGTGCTGCTTACTGCGCAGTTTGTCTCCAGCTCCTGTGAGCAGGTAGTAGAAGACGTGAAAGGTCCTCTCATCTTTGGCCTGGCGAATGGCTCGGGATTTCTCCAGCAGGTCTGGTGGTCAGTGTGTTAAGGCCACGTTTTCTGATTCTGTGACAAAAACCTTCTGAACCAAATTCTTTTTTTAACACAAAGCTTTAGAAACAATAACTACAAAAGATACAAGTTTCAATATTGGCACCGACGATGTAACCGTTGACGTCAAAGTTGATCCTGATGAATTTTCCCTAAAGACAAAAAATGAATAAAAGGTCAAAAAGCTCAGATGGAAAACATGAATCTGAAAACAAGTGGCAGCATCAAGTCTTACGAATCTGGAGGAGTTGTCGTTTTTGACGGTCTTGGCGTTTCCAAAAGCTTCCAGGATGGGGTTGGCCTGCAGCAGCTGCTTCTCCAGCTCCCCCTGGTCGACACGAAGACAGAAGCAAAGCTTTAAGTGAAGGATCAAAATGTCTTTACTATCAGTTAATTAGACCCAAATGTTCATTTATAGCATTTTAAAGATATTTGTTTTATCCCACTACATAATCTGAACATTTTCATCTTCTTTCTTTTAGGTTAAATGTTATGTTAAACCGTCATTAACTGTTTATATCTAAGAAACATCTTTAATATTGGTGACGTCCCAGTGTTGACCGTTACCGTTACCTCGTAGATTCACTTTTGTGGTAGTTTTGTTCTTTATTTTTTGTATTTCATTATTTGCCTGTTTTTACCTGGACACGTAGGAGAGCTTTTTAGCTTCTTTATCTCTCCTGCACAAGCTTTTGCTGATTTTAGCTTCACAGTTTTACACTTTCTGCAAACTTTACTGCATCGCTAAGTTTAATTTAAATGAAAAAATTCACACACAATAACCTGTAATAACAACATGTGGTAATAAATATGCAAATGTATTAAATCTAAAAACTGACAATTAGCTTTAACTGAGTATGAAGTAAAAGTGTGTGTGTGAATATCTTTGTATACATGTGACATATTATAACTGCTTTGTTTTACTGAGCAAACACAAATAATCTAATGAGACGTCACCACCTGAATGACTGATTCACCGACTTATCGTGAGAATCTCGTTGTGACCTGCTTTTAATTTTCTGAATAAGAAACTGATGAGTCCGATTCTTCTGAAACTAATGTGCTGACAAGGTGGTTTGAGTTTATTTATCCATCATGTACTTACGTCTGAGCAGAAGAGAGAACACGAAGAACTCAATGTTTCAAACAAAAAGCGATAAACACACAGATGCCAGCAACACACAAACACACCCAAGAATTTCACCCCCCCACACACACACATAACATCAGGTTAGCGCCCAGATCTGCAAACCCCTCGAGACCCCATGAGCCGTCGTCAGTAACCCGTCACCGGTCACCCAGAGCAGAACAATCCACAAACACAACATGTAACGTCAGTAAACACCATGTGTAACAATATTTAACCGGGGGGGGGGGGGTTTCCAGCCATCTGGAGGATGGATGACTGAGTTACGTCATTTAAATCAAAAACTGCCGCAGCTCTGACTCATGTTACATGAGGAGAATAATATAATTCAAAGTAGACAAATGTTTGTCAGATGTCGAGTTCGCAGTTTGTCTGCAGTGATTCTCTGTCTCCATATATTTCTGTCTTTATTATTATGTATATCTTCAACAGCCATGATCGAGGGTGGTGGTAAACCCTGGCTGTGATAGAGAGGTGGAGACGTGAGGGCATCTAACCCATTTAAAAGACAGGTTCACAGGTTTTCAAGTCCATCTTCACACAATAGTCAGGTTCCTGTGTTTTCCTGCAGACTTTTAAGATGCTTCCTATGTACGTGATGGCAGAAAAGAATCCACAGTCCAGGTCCTCCATCTGTGCAAACATGGAATTTATCTGAAGTTGTTGACCAGGAGTACAGGAGTTTACGTATCTCAGGGTCGTGTTCAGAGAGATCGGCAGGTGGATCGGCAAAGCGTCAGCAGTTTCATGGACACTGCGCCGAAATGTTGTGGTGAAGAGGGAGCTGAGCTTCCTGGGACCCACAACACGCTGGAGAGATTATATATCTCAGCACATCTGGCCTGGGAACACCTCAGGGTTCCTCAGGAGCAGCTGGAGAGCATGGCTGGGGAGAAGGGCGTCTGGATTACTTTGCTTTGTTGATACGAGCACCTGACTGATGTTGAAAGACACACTTGAAAACTTAGGAACACCCCCAACTTGGGAGTATGGGGGTGTTTTCACATTTGCTGCCTTTTTCTGTGTAGAGTTTGTGGTGTAATGCAGTCCTGAAACAGGGAGCGCTTGATTTGATGCAGTGGATCTCCCTGCTAATACAAATGTTGTGATGGAAGCCTGAGGGCTACTGTACCTTCACTGAGCTTCAGGTGCACATAAATGACAGAAACGTACATGGAACCTCGGTGTGTCTGCTCATGTGTGTCGCCCACCCTGAGCCTGGTTCTGCTGGAGGTTTCTTCTGTTAAAGGGAGTTTTTCCTCTCCACTGTCTCCCAGTGCTGCTCAAGTGGGACTGTTGGGTTTCCTGTTTAACTTTATATATAGTTATATATCATTTTAACTAACTAGTTTATATAACTTTATAATAAAGTTGAATTGAATTGTGTATTTAACATGATGTTGCATGAGCACACACACACACACACTTTATGCAAAAATACAAAAGCACAGTTAAATTTGAATTTGCACGCATAGAGTAGCGAGATGAAAAATTCAACCAGACAAACATATAAATGCGTCTATCAGAAATGAACTGCTGCATTTCTGCAGCACAGACCCCCCCCCGGCCCCCCCCCCCCCCCCCTCTCATCCGACCATTGTCTGGTTGAATTTTTCACAGGAACACAAACTGCTGCCACCGATGTGCAACCAAACTTCCCCCGACTTCCTATTGGCTGGCAAGATACATCGTCCCCGCCCTTAACACAAAGTGACCCCCCCCCAAAACAGTGAGTTCCAGCAAGAGGAAAGAGGAGGGAGGGTGAAGGGTGAGGGTGGAAGAGGAGGAAGGTGATGACAGAAGCAGGTGGGGAGGAAGAGAGTTAACTCACATGTGACAGGACCGAGCTGTTCTGTTGATGGGAAGAGAAAAATACAACAAGCTCAAAAAAAAAAAAGAAAAAAGGAATGATAGATGTGTTTCTTTTTTTATCAACCCCCCACTACATTCACAGCATCTGTCCCGAGGCCGACAGGTGCAGGTTTTACTGGGAGTTTTATTAAAATGATGAAGTAAAGTCTCCACCACTGCAGAAAACACAGTACACAACACAACCCAGGTGGTTTTCACCAAAATGTGGGGACATGTTCTTTGTTTGGATGTTTTACTGCCACGTCAAAATAATACTGTAAATAAATAAATCTCAGAATAAAGTCAGAACATTGTGAGAATAAATGAATGAACTGTTAACATTAGATTTAAATTTTTCCTGTCATTACTGTTACGCTGCTGATCTACTGTATTTTTCTACTATATTTGACATTTACTCTTATTGAACCTGGGGGCGTCAGGGAGGATTAATACGCAGAAAACTCCACCATGAGAGAGGTGAGATGTCTGTTGGGAGTCTGGAGTGTTTGTTGTGGTTTCTGGCTCCGTTTACACCCCTAACATCTACTCATATTAATAAAATGTAATTAAGAAGAAGATTAAAAGTTAGATTAGATTATTAGTTAGATTGAAAAAGGCTTTTATTTAATTATGGATTTTATTTTATGTGGCACTAAATCTGTGTCGTATTTATTCAACTAAGTCAATTAATGTGAAACACTGAAATGTTTGACTGATTAACCTTTAATGAAAGCTGCATCTTTATGTACCAGCTGCAAAAAATGTCAGTGAACTGTTTCCCATCTGCTTTCTATCAGTTTAAAACTCTTGCCAAGATGCAGACTGATTTTATATCCTGTGGTCAGAGGTAAACACAGGCTGTAGTTTTAATTTAGCTGCTCCGAACGTGACATCAAACATCCAACATGTCAACTTGAAAATAATATAACTATTGTACAAAGGTACATTTTCAGTCATTTCACATTTTAGTGTGCGCTCGGGTCTGTTGTGTACTGTGTCAATACAACAATGAGATGATGCATTAACAGTCACGTGCACATACACAATAAAAGGTGATGCAAGAGAGAAATCTGGAAACATTCCTGAAAAATTTATGAAATCAGAAAATGTTGTGAGGAGAGAAGTGAGGAATGAAGGGATGGAGATAAAAGGATGTCGGAGAGTCCTGGGAGGACGATGTGTGGATGAGAGGCAGGACTGACCTGATCTTTCTTGGTCTTGTGTGAGGAGGCCACGTGAGCCAGATACTGGATGACCTTCTTGGTGTTCTCTGTCTTTCCAGCACCAGACTCTCCTCTGTACGAGACACAGGCAGAAAATTAAACCGGTCACAGCATCGGGAGAATTACGACAGTCAGAGTTCAGACAATAAAAACGATGTGTGTGTTAAACTCACGTGCAGAGAATGGACTGGTCTTCACGATCTGCAAAATAAACATGCAGACGTTGGTTATGCAGCCTCTGCACAGTTCAGAGTATTCAGAGCATGTTATCACCACAGTGCACACGGCCTCTGTACGTTGAGGAAGTGCAAACAACCACCAACAGGAAGTCGATATCCGGCTTCCTGTGACTGCAAAGGATGCTGGGTTTCGAACTAACTGACTAATCACCTGGTAGCTCCCGTAAAGGTGTCGGAACACTCAGGACAGAGGTTTGGGTGGTGACAGATCAGACTGCAGGAAACAGCATCATGTGCTCATGAGACTGTTCCTGTAGTTTGAGATAAAATGGTCAAAACATAACTCCTAACCACAGCGCCCCCTGTTGATGGTTTACCGAGGTGATAATGTTTAAATTTTATACCACTGGAATCACAGACGACACCCAGACAGCGGCTTCACTGACAGTGATCTTAAAGGGACCCACAGTTTATGAGCTTTGGGTCCAAGTTAACATCTGTAACATGTGTATGATGTGATGAACAGTTCATTTCACAGAGGGGGCGACAACTTACCCTGCATCATGCTTCTGTAGGCCGTGTCAGTGATGGCGT
This sequence comes from Sandelia bainsii, assembly GCA_032362345.1. NCBI lineage: Eukaryota > Metazoa > Chordata > Actinopteri > Anabantiformes > Anabantidae > Sandelia > Sandelia bainsii. The sequence goes on from JAUMHL010000029.1 coordinate 21,326,448, forward strand.
AGATGTGAGGCGGCATTTCATGCCTCTTCTTGCCCTTGTACATGTCAACGATCTCCTCTGAGTAGATGGGCAGGTTTTTGTAGGGGTTTATGACGACACAGAAGAGACCAGAGTACGTCTGCAGAACAGATACAGGCAAGGTTTTTAAAAAGCTGCACGTAGATAAGAAAACAAAGTGATGGTAGAAGAAGGAGGTGTTTGTGCTGATGAACTACAGACTGGATACAGGGAAAATAAAGCAGATCAGAATCCGGATCAAGGACTGGGATCATTTCATATCCTAATTTGTTAGTGCTTCCTTCAACTTTATTGTTGCATAAATAAAGATGTTGCACTGATTTCATCAGCGGGAAGTTTCTGATTGTTTCCCTCCTACATTATGTAACGGCGACCCCGCCCTGATGACCCCGGCACTGCAGAGCTGCAGCCACTCCACAGGTTAGACGAGTCGTATCGCACATCTACACAGAACAGTGAGATATGAGAATTTCTGTTTGAAGTTTTAACCCCCCCCCTCCACTCTACCGTAACGTCACTGATTGAGCTACGCTCCCGCCCTCCCAGCAGCTCTGTACCCAGCATCTCTCGCTCTCCCCCGAGAGAAGCTGCAGCGCCTGGAGCCTCTCACACCAACCGTAGCCTGGATCTCTCGAGGTGGGAGGGAGGGAGGGGACAATGAGGCGTGTTGATGTGACCGGGTCACACCACAGAGTCAAAGAGTCCAAATGTTTCCCAGCCCAGAACATGGACGATAAATACCATTAATTATGGGGCAGCAATAGCTGTTACAGAACAATTTACATTCCATGTCAGTCTCCATGAAGCTGAACTCTGACGCCACGCCCCCACCCCCCCGCTTTCCTCATGCTGTTCTTCACATCGCTCATGCAACATTGTTCCCTGCAGCTTCCTGTTTACACAATAAGTCCAAACACACAGAGGGGGAGACGAGGGGGAGAGAGAGGGTGAGGGAAAACCACGCCTGCATAGCATCAGTATGTTAACACACTTTCTTTGCAGTGACAATCATCTTAAACAATGAGGCTTAATGGGACAACGAGGAGGTCGGACTGGGAGATGTGCTGGTTTGACTGGAGACCAGTCATGACAGATTGTTTTCTATAAATCAGTGGAGATAAAAGAGGAAAATGCTTCACATCAGTGGTCGTAATAAAAACAGCAACACAAACCTGAGGAGAATGTGTCAGACGTCCCACCACATGCTTGATATTTTTAATTTGATAACACCCCCTGTTTGCTCCATGTAGTTACAAGTATTCTGACTCTTATTTAATTAATTAATAGATTAATTAAACCTGTTTCTTTTGCATCTACGCCCCTAATAAATAAAAGACCAGTGAGTCCCTGCCTCTGTTTAGGTCAGGGGCTCCTGATCCTGGTCCTCACTGCCCTACCCACTGCTGATTACCTGGATCAGGCGTGTTCAGCCAATCAGAAGCTGGAAGATACCATCTCAGTGAATTGGTATCTTCCAGCTGTTCATTTCATTTTCACAGTTTAGCAGAAGGAGTTAGGGTCTGGATTCACTCCTCAGTCCGTTTAAACTTCCAGCTGATTTAAGACAAATTTTCTTTCTCTTTACGTTTCTCCAGATTCTAATTCACTTTTATTTCTTCAGAGTTGGTTCAACCTGCAAAACTAAGAACCAGTCTGCTGTCCCACAGACACCATAGAGCCAACACATTTGTGCTGTTCGTTATGAGCACTATGGACCATGATGACATTCGATACGTTCTGATTCTGAACACACGATGATATGTCTATTAGCTTTAGGCTTTAACTAGCTAACTGGCTTGGTTGGAGATCAGCATCTGTAACAGGTGAGTATTAACCAGTATGTGGAGCTATGATAAGATCTGCCACAGCTCAGCAGTGAATCAAAAAGAGGTAAACCGTCTTAAATAGACTATATTATATAGACTAGACTAATAAGACTTATTCTGGTTTGGGGGACAGAAAGCGGCTGCAGGTTTGTGCTCTGGTCCGTACTCACATATATCAGACCAGAGTAGTATCTCTCCTTCAGGTTGTGCAGCACAGAGGCCTCGTTCAGGCAGGTGAGCTCAGCCATGTCCTCCACCTTGCTGAACTTGGGGGGGTTCATCTTCTGGATGTCGTCTTTGTTGACCTTGATCTTTTTCCCAGAGTCCGCCAGCTCCACCACGCACTCGTCGCCGCGCTCCTCCTTCACCGAGCCGGCCTCGAAGCCCAGGCGCTCCGAGGGAACCCATACCAGCTTCTTGGAGGCCCAGTCGGCCTGTGCTAGCGGGTTGTTGACCAGATTACGGTCCACGTACAGGAATTTGTCAGCGTCCGACATGGTAGCTGTTCGAGAAAAGAGAACAGAGTGTTTGTGAAGAATATACAACAGATTCATTCATCCATCATCACACTAAAGCTTCACATTTTCAAACTGCAATGCTGCATCTTTAGCTGCAATTTAAAAGAAAAATACATTTTTAGAATCATCATCATCAAGAAACAAACAGTGAAACGTGCGACAGTATCTGTCACTACATACAAATCAAAGCTGAGACATCGTTACGTCTTTTAACACAGTGAAAAAGACCAGATCTAAAGTCTCAGTGAAGACAGTGAACAAGAAGTACATGTACTGTACTTCAGCCAGGCTGCAGTACTGAAACTGTGTAGAGCTGCAGAGCATTAAGTAGGAAAGTAACCAAATACATTATCTACTTTATTTTTTTACCAAATCTCTACTTTACTTAAGTATTTGCATTTTCTGCTGCTTCATATTTTCACTTCACTACATTTCAGAGGAAAATATTGTACTTTAACTCCACTACATTTATCTGATAACTATAGTTACTTTACTCAATCTGACTAATGGAAGAAAATGCAGTACATTCATCAGACTTTATTGATCTCTGGTGTGATATTAACGAGCAACCCCCAGCAGCATGTAAACTAAATAAAATGATTGTTATGGTATTGTTATCAGCAGGGGCACAATCCAATAATATCATATTCATTATCCTGAAAATGAGCCATTCTCATAATGAAGTAAATTCAGTTTTGGTAATTCAAGTGTTTTTGAGCCAACACTTTAACTTGGTGAGTACTTCTTCTGCCACTGTTCATTTGTCTTCAGTATCCATTCTGTGTCCAGGTTGTAAAACACTACAAAACGTAAACTGTTTTGTTTTTTTCTTTTTACACAACGATCTTCACCGATATCTTGTCAGAATAATTAGAGTGGTCATGTGGAAAAGCTCTAGTGTGCAGAGCTGCACATTTGCTGTGCTTCCATCTTCACATGCAGCATCTGAAGAATGCAAAGGTCACCGCTGACGGGACGTAGAGCACGAAAAGCCTGTTTGACTTAGCACAGGTCAACATGAAACAACTCAAACCAGACCTCATGTTCCTCCCCGACACCACTGCTGTGAGCACTTTAAATAACCTGCTGCTGGACCTTCAGGCTGATCTAAGATCCTCTCTTAGCAGAGGCGTCTCCAGTTTGGCTCTATTTGCCTGTGGGGGATCAGATCTTTGTTGTCGGTCAGGGTGCTAGCTCAGTCAAGACAGGGGAGGGGGTGACTGGCTGATTCTGGAGAGATAACATAAACCTCAGCATGAATTATGATCCTTATCAACCGAGTTGTCCCAGGAACTAATCCAGGAAACAAACGTCGCTCTTGTGCATTCCTGTTTGTCTTTTTCTGCTTCAGAGGAATCATAAAGATAAAGAGCAACAGGTAATCAGAGGAAAAAGAAACTTTGAGACTTAATGTTTGTGTAAAACACCTTAATTTTCTGTTTTCAGGTGGAGTAATTCAGAGTACTAGTACTGCAGAAATACTCCAGTCCTGAACTTAACTATGTAAATACCACCAGGAAAATGTACTTAAAGTTTATAAGTTAAGTGCTCAAAGCAGAAAATTTCCCTTTGACTGTTACAGTTTTATCCATAATATGATTAGATTCTGATGCATTAATGTGTGAGCAGCATTTTACGGTTTTACTGCCAACGTGGAGCTGATTAGAATTATTTTACAGAGGATTGTGATTGTTTGGTTTGTAAAAACTCAGAAAATACTGAGAAAAACCACAATTACAATGTGACACGTTCACAATCTTTGCTTTGTCCAGACAATAGTTTTGTAATAAAATATTAAAATAAGAATAAAAGCAAAAAAGCAAAATCTTCATATGTAAAGAGGTGGAACACACGTTTAACGATTGTATGAAAAGTTATTTTAATGATCACTAAAATGTACATTTCCTGCCAATCACCTATTTTTTTCAGATACCGGTTTAACAGTTTTCCAAATAAATTCTTCCAATTTAAAACACCTGAGCTGTGAGTGCTTTGGAAACACAGACGACCTACACTCTGTGCTGACCCTGAATGCCTCAGTCACCAGAGCTGAAGCTGACAGACGGCTCACGCTTCACCTTCTACTGCACTTTCACGGTTTCAGTAAACATGCTGTTGTGCGTTTGTTAGGAACACAAAGCTAAAACCAGTCAGTCATATATCGTCGTTCATGAAGGCGATAATGTTCAGCTTCTGTTTCAGGGAGTTGAATTGAACTGTAAGATCATTTTAGAGGCTGTATTCTCAAGTTATTTGGTGCATAACAGAGGAACTGAAAAGAAGAAGTGAGTGGTCGCCCAGAGGAAGCTCCCCGTCTTAAACGAAGGATGGCCATCGTGTAGTACGTAGGAAAATCTGAGTTTTCCCCCTGTGGACTGAGCAGAAATGGGTCATGTCACTGCAAATGATGAGGACACTGTGGGTAGAATCAAGGTCAATGCAGACACAAAGTCAACACGAGAAATGTCCTGTAAATCCCACTGTGTTGTTTTCTTTTGTCTACCATTGTAAAACATACTGAAGTGTCACAAACGACACACGCATGCAGGTGTATACACGCTCTGCACAAGACGTTTCGCTTCAATCCACCTCTGAAAGCTCAAAAACAACATATTGACGGGGAGTGCTGCCGTTTAACCCATAAAGAAAGTGACTGAACCAGTAGAACCAGTAAGAAGCAAAACAAAGACCCAAACTATCGAACTGCAGCGAGTACAGAGCAACTCGGTGTTTCTCAATTATCATTCCAACACAGCGGGAGCATGACACCATAGTCCCAGCAGCACCGGGGTCGTTAGCCTTCCTCAATGTTCCCCTCACAAAGCAGTCACACACACACACACACACACACTTGCAAATGCTGTGCTGCCCATATGCAAATACTAGTAAAATCACAGCAGAGGTTAGGGTTCATCGTGCTACAAATAGTATTTGCTAAAGTGTTTCATATGTCCATGCGAGTCCTGTGGTCCAGTGGGACGAGGTTCTGCCAAATTCTCATGCTCAACATTATAAAACACAACAGAGCAGAGACCAAACTGCCATTTTCCCAGCTCAATGACAGACTCGGATATGTTGTTCCAAAATCTCTACATTTATTGTGTGGAAAAGTAAATTAGCATTTTTAAAGTTACCGTTATTTCACCAGCTGCATGCAGACAGAAACGTATCCTGTGTAACTGGAGGAACAGATGTGTGTTTTTTTATCTTATTAGAGGCCAAAAGAGAGACAGTCATTTGTCATACTCACTGATAATAGTAGACAATGTAATTTAAGTCCTTATTTCTTCACTCAAATTATTCCTTAAGATTCAGAACATGAAAAATTACCACATCTGAAACTGAAATCTAATTTTAATAAACAAATCCAGTAAAAAAAAAATGTTTGTCATAAATCCTGAACCACTCATTTTAATTGAATCAAGTTTTTTTTTTTTTTACTAAAGTTGGCCGTGGTGCCTACGTCCTGCAGCCATCACTGGTCCAAGTCTTCCAGAGCATCAGTGAAAACAAAAAACTGACAGGAGATGAAGCGTAAGCAGCGTTTCAGTGTGTGAGGAGGAGGCGTTCAGGGACTGTACAGAATGTAGTTCATCTGTGTTTCAAAAACGCTACACTATTGGATATTATAGAATTAAAATGTCAATATCGACTATCGCAATTATTTCTGGGACAAAAGGCACATTAGCCAACAAAAGCAGCTCAGTAAGTTGTTTCCTTATTGAGAGTTTGTGTTTTTATGACCTGAAGTGTCGACTGTTCTCTTCACAGCTCCTTCAGCCTGCAGCAGAGACACTCGCTCGTTTTAACACGTGCATTTCTCACCTCGCTCTGTTCAGCACTTTGCTCGACGCCTGTTGATTCAGATTTTTCCTCCGTTAATAAATTTCACTTCAGTTCCAGCGCACTGACCCTGATCTGTGAGAAAGAAAACAGGAGGGGGAGTCGTTCTTCTCGTGACCCCCGCCTCCACACAGCTGATGTCCATCACTCCTCCCGTGTACCGACCCCCTCCTGCCACTGAACGTGGGCCACATTAGTCCTGCTCTGCCTCTCGACGAGCTCCACACTCCTTCCTCTAACCTCTACAGTCGCCTAACGCCCCCCTCCTCTCTATCCAGTCTTTTCAGGGTCACATTCCTCCCATACTCACCCTTCATCAGAGAGAGACAGCAAGCAAAAGCATTCCACACATTTCTACCCTCTCTGCCTCCCCTCTTACATCTTTCTCAGAACCCTTCACTGGCTTTCTCCTCTTATTCCCATCATGAGCGAACAGACGAGGCTCTCTGGACCAGCTCAGCGTTGAGTTTGAGTCGTGTTTTGTTTTGTTTTATTGGCAAAAACAAGAAGTGAAAGAGAAAAGGCCGAGTGGGAAAAGTGCCTCCATCAAAGCAGCATCTCAAACACAGACGCTATTGAAAGCTTAAGCAAGAACTTTAATATAAACAACTGTAAATCAAAGTTAATTCCCAACAGTAAATCACATGTTCAATGTTGCAATACAAGGTCCATTATGAGCAGTTACTGCTGCAACTAATGATTATTTTCAACAGTGATTAACAGCGCTCAGGCAGTTACTTCTCAAAAGTACTATTACAAATCTCATGCTCTGCAATGAGACCGTGAGAGTTTATAAGTTTACGTTTTCTGCAGCTGTGCACACGTCCCTGCAGTCTGACAACAATACAGCGTGCAATAATATTACACATTACTATTCATTTAAAGTTATAAGTACTAAGAGCACTTTCTCCACCACCAAGTCGCTGCCACTGACACCACCTGTCCTCCGTCTGGGAGTCTCCAAACTGTGTATTAACAGCAGCTTCATGACACCTGCTAATCTGATAAAATATCCCAGAAATGTCATATTTTAGTATCGCTTGCTTCACATTAGGAAAGTACCATTAAAGCTGCAGCCTGCGGTGTGCTGCATTCAGGGACAGTACAAAGTGCAGGTCATCTGTGTTTGTACCTCTCAGACACCAACAGCATTTATTGCTCCACATTGTTGGTGACTGAATAAAACTCTGCACTAAAACCAAAACAGAACATTTGGTCTAATCCTGAATAAAATCATGAAGCTTGAGTTACTAAAACACTTCCTACACATCTGTAAGTTGTGTCTCATGCTCTTCATGACTGGTCATGAACAACATCTGCTGCAGTGCTCTGACAGGTAAACATTTATCCACCTGTCCTACTGACCACACGTCTGCCGCAGCACCTTCAAAGATGCTTTTACTGTTTCCTGTTGTATGGAGACAATAGTATTTCTCCCTAAGTGTCAACATCCGAGTATGATTTACTTATAGACTTTATGTTCAGCTTTATCATTAAATTATTTTTACATTAATCTTCTGACGATCTGATTTGGACTAAAACGACTGTTGATGTCTGCCACAGTCCGACTCTCATGTTTGACACAGAAAACTCAGTGACACACTTCAGACTTGGTCCCCGGAGAACGGTACGAGGACTAAGAACGACTCTGACAGCTATTCTAGTTTGACAGGCGCTGCTCTATATTGGAAGCAGAAGGAAGAGGAGGGAGGCAGAACTCCCATCAGTCGTTTTTAGACCTTCCCTTGTGGAACCAAACATTTTCAGCAACAGAAATGGATGTTGACTTGACTTTGAGATAAAACAGCGTGCATTACCACTCATCATACCCACCCAGCACAGGACTCGGGCTCCTGCCAACTCCTCCATAATCCTGTAAGAATCAGAGTTTCCCTTACTCCCTGTCACCTCAGCTGTCTAAACATTCACTATCTATTCTGTTGAGACCTGATTCTGATGAGATTAGCTGGTCCAGATGTTCATAACAAGGATTATTCATTAACTGAATACAACAGTCGACATGGTAAAAAATCCTTTGATGCTGTTAAAGGATTATTCTCTAAATAATCAGTATCCTGTCAAAGCAGCAGTGACCTACGTGAAAGAGGAAGATGAACCATTAAACAAATAACTGGGAAGGGAAAAGGGGCCAGTTTTAGAAACTGATCTCATCAGAGAGACCAGAACATGGTTACGAAGACAGGAAGTAAAGCAGTAGCCAGAACTCTGAGACGGATGTGGAGGAGAGAGAAGCAAAAAGGACCAGCTACGGAGCGTCCTGTTTAAAAAGCAGGTCACCCTCGGTCTTTATACAAGCCAGGACATCCATCCATCAGTCAGACTCCCTCTCATTCCTTTCCACTTCACCGACTCTCCCCGAGTCACAGCAAAAACCAGGAGCTGTGACGACCACAGTGAGACCATGTACAGTCAAATCCTCCTCAGACTAAACCTCCCTGTCCTGGGGAAGCTTGGATTTGATTTATTTTTTATTTAAGTGTGTGAGACTAGATGTGACAGTCAGCACGACCACATCGTTACAAATATAATAATTTAACATATTCACATTATGACAGATTTAGAGTTTCAGTTAATCAAAGAAATCAACTGATTAATTGATAATTGTTATTGATCGATAATTAAATAAAATGTGATTTTGCAGCAAAAGAACCACAGATCTGAAGTTAACACAGGGAAATATCTTTGTTCAAACAAATCCATGATGTGAAGCTACGGGACATTATGGACATTTTGTTTTTACCAGCTTCATTTAATGAGCTGAATGAGCAAAAATCAAGTGACAGTAACTTGTTTATATTTTCTGAAATATGAAACATTTAAATTTTATGTTGAATTATCTTGAAAACATAAAAAATAATTAAGTTAATTTAAAAATATTAGCTGACTCCATAAAATTCCTGAGTGAGAACTGACAGTGACGTTGGGATGTGGTTCTCAGGCTTCTGTCTCTTTTCTCGCTGCATCTTTAATGATTTAATCACAAATAATGACAACAATAGGTCAGGTCTTTTATGCAGGCAGGTATTATTTTGCATTAACTGTATTATTTTTGTATTTATTTGTCTTAAACTGCCTCTTGGGGACATTAAAGCTTTTAGCAGCTGTGCCATGTGAACTGATCCATCGACAGGATTATTAATAGAACAGTACATCTCCATCAACTGCATCACTGAGCCTCATCTGCTTGTCCTCAGTTGTCCTCGTGCTGTGGATATTGTTTGTACTTTCTTTCAGTCTTTACAGGGCAACATTCTCTCCTGAGACTCAGTTTTACCCGTCGGACACCTTCAGCTGTGTGATGACCTACAGACTGAACATGAAAAAGTAGGAGCCAGACAGAGGCTCACAAAGGTCCTGAGACCGTTAACCCTCATTATAGGCTCACTGGTCGACTCCCTCCCTCCTCATCGCCCTCCTCCTCTTCTGGGAAGGGTGGGGTAAGGAGAAGAGAAGGGAGGAAAAGAGGAAATGACAAACTGAGAAAACTATTTTGCCATTTGTGGAACTTGTTGTGTGCAGGTCTTTGAAGGAGGAGGGAAGGTGGCGTTTTCTCCAGCTCGTGCTGAGCGGCTCTGAGCACTGAGAAGTAAATTAAGCCCTTGCTGGAAAGTAACCGCACTGCATGACATATCTACATCACTTTCCACAGTACTTTTCACATTCCTGCCCCAACAAGGATCCTATTTCACTTTCAGCTGTAGGCCAGCCAATGCCATCTGGCATTTACAACCAGAGAGGCCTCTACTGGGTCTAACTGAAGCCTCACATCACCTACAGCCACAGTACCCAACCTTTACAGTGTGGTGGACCCACAGACCTGCCAGATGAACCCAAGCACCTCTTCATCAACTGCTGGCTTTAAACTGGATGAATTTAACACCATTAATTATGTACGACTGCGTATAACAGGGATGTTGCAACAATTGTTTTGTGCAGTACTTATAATTACTTACAGTACATGTTGATTAAACCTGTGAATTAACAGCTTATTTTTTCCAGGAGCTATTTGATCCAAATCCTGCTTCAAATTTCAGATTAAATTATATGATGTAGTCCAGGATCCTCTAGAGCAGAGGTCCCCAACCACCGTCTGCTCCTCTTCACGCGCTTCGTTTGTAAACATTCCTGGAGTCTGGAGGTGCATTGAGGAGGATCACTTGCTGGAGATCGCAAATGACGGTGGCCTTAAAAGTATGTTTCAGACGATCTCTGTACAACCCACCAGCGTTTTAATCGCCACAAAAGACAAAAGCTTTTCAATCGACCGCCAATAACAACCCCCCCCCACCTTCCTGGCCCGTCAAATTATGTCATGCGTGAGTGTTAGAAAAATGTAGTGAATTTATGTTAACCTAAGTGAGACCGGTCCGTGGCGCACAAAAGGTTGGGGACCACTGCTCTAGAGTGAAGATGTCTCACTCTGTTGGGTTTTCTGGAACTACTGAAACACTCAGTGTTGTACGGTGGTGTCAGAGTGGAGCATCTTCCCTTATAAGCAATCTCTGTCTGAGAGTCCGGAGACAGACACTTTAACCAGCAGGTTCCTCAGAGCGTTGATGTGAAGCTGGAAACACGTTTGTCATGTGAAGAAGTGAAAGCAGCGTCAGCTCTGGAGAAACATAAGAATTTGCTTCTGAAGGTTTTCTACTCTGATATTTACTGATGATAAACAGCCAGAGTTTGGTGAATCTAATGTTCACTGTCGCCTGCAGCAGGAAGCTGAACTGTTGAGCAGCTGCAGAACCAGCACGTTGAGACAAAACACGCTGAGCAAATAAAGGATCAGAGGTTGTTTGGGTTTATTTGAGCTGATACCAGTCTGTTAGATCGGGTTGGAACGTGTCTAGTTTCTATTGTCTTTTAGCCGTTTAGACCTCTCCGCTCACTTCTGCCTTCGTTTTAACTGTAATTACTGTTACTCCCAGGAAGCCCGAGCTGGGAGCCCCCAGTACACAACTGGTCCCAGTAACGGTAACCAGATCAAGTAAAGCCTTAAACTGCTTTGAGCCGTGTATAAATATTCTGTGTACTGTTTGTTTTACAGACCTATTGGACACTTGAGTGAAATGACAGGGAGGACGGATAATTGCAGAGAGAGTGGGTGTGATCACATCATTTTCACGGTCAAAGAACAAATTCCACGTCTGTCTTTCAAAACAGCCGTTAAATGCACAACTGACTGGTTATCTGCTAAAACGGAGCACAGTACCAGTTTGCCCCGTAACTAAAACACTAGACAGTATTGACCCGTTAGATAAACGGGTGGTTACGTAAGCCTTTACACAGACGGTGGAAGAATGCAGGAGGGAGTAAAGATACACATTTCTGTTTGTCAGCAGTAATTTATCTTGAGAGGAATGTGGCACTGGCAGAGCTACGACAGACAATCTGTTCCCACTGCTTCTTAACTTCTGATCCACTGGTTTGTGATGTTTCCTACAAGAAATAAACTAAATGAATGAATATATGATTTTTATTTATAAGTTCAAAGACAAAAAAAAAGCAAAAAGAGTTTTTAATTATAAGGTTAAAAAGAGAAAAACCTAAAACTGGACTTGACTTCATCATGCATCGGTCTGATTTAAACTACTCAGACTAGAGTAATTTGCCACGGTATCTTAAAACTGATCAGGTTCTGGTGGTTTTCTACTGGAGACAGCAGCCCCCACACTCGCAGGCTCTGCACATTCTCATGATGTCCAAACCAATTTTACACAAAAGAAACTCAGTCATGCAAACATATAGTTACAGGAAACATCTCACCACCACTTTTCAGTCTTTACTTTAATTTCATTCAGCAGTAAAATTAATGTTAGTGCCAGCGTCTTAGTAAAATGGGAGATGAGGATGTGGGCGAAGTGGTGATGTCGTTATTCCTGGGAGACTCTTTAAGGACCACTACGGCTACGATGTGCAGCTCAGGAGCTGGTTTAGGTTAGGACTGGGCTCCCTCAGCTGCCTTCATCTCAATACTTCTGTGTCGGAGAGGTTCTAAGATTTTCCCCGTTTCTCCAACATACAGCACGTCGTATCACACAAACACTTAACTTGCAGGAAACCAAAACCGTGTAATTGCTGTTTTGAAAGCAACATCACTATGTTTTGTATTTGTGCTGCGTCACGTTAAACAGACGTCTCTAACCATCACACAGCAGCAGGATCCACAGAGAGGAGCTGCGTATTTACGTAGGCGGCAGCGTTGGTTATCTCTGCCTGTGGCACTCCCTGCATTACTCAGACCAGGCAGCGTTATCTTGTTTTAATAATCATCTCCACAAACAACACGCTCAGACCTCAGAGAGCCACACAACAGTCTGACAACCTGGACCAGGTGAACTGGGCCAGCAGGAGTCAGAAGACCGAGTCCATCACTGTACGCAGCAAGGTGAAAAGGTCAGAGAGAGAGAAAGTGAGTTCAAAGTGTCTGTGGTGGATGTATTAACCACCTGTCCACACAGCCGCCCGACAGGAGAGGAGCTCACACACACCCAGCCTCGGTCAAAGTCCATTTTCTGTCGTCATGTACAGCAATAACCCTGCTTTACAGCCACAACCCACTACATGTTTCCTTCCCATGTCAGGGTGATCATGTGGAGTCAAATGCATCACTTTACTTCACAGCCTGTGCTCACCTCGTTTTAAGTAGAGTTTTATCTTTAAAGAGCCACTACAGAGGACACCAGCTCATTCATCTCTGCCTCATAAAAAGAATAAAAAACAGACCTCTGAAATGTTTCTGTCTGAATCCAAGTCACAGAGCAGCCACTTCCTGGTATTGTGCAGTTGTATTGAAACCCTACAGGTGCTTTCTGGGAAGCAAACAGGGAGGGGGAGGGAGAAATGACGGAGAACACAGACGGGTAACAGAGGTCACAGAGAAAAGGTCTGCTGAGGAAATGTAAGAAACAAACCGCAGTGAAAGGAAACAGAAAAACCACTGAGCCCAGTCAAACTGGTCTGACGGAGGCAGCTTAATTATGCCGTTCACGTCAAGCAGACGAGCAGAAATAGAAGAGACGCTCGAGGAGAAGGAGCTGAATTAAAGACCAACATTAGTGATCTGCAGCACGATGTAAAGACGGCGAACACAACTGAGCGTGTGCAGGAAGTCGTTTCTGCTCGGTTAACGGAGACAGTCCGACTTCCTGCATGAAACAACCTCAGCTCAATGTGAAGGAAATTACGTTTTTGGTGAAAGTGTCAGACGTGTGTAAATTCACTTACATCTTTATTATCTGTCACAGTAAAAGTCTGCATATCCGTTCTCCACATTTACAGACGTGGGGGATTTCTAATGTTTTATCTCCACCTACGGGTTTCTGAGGCAGAAACCAAACCTGAAATCAATGAGACAAATCATTCAGGGTTGGAGATCAACACAAAACTGCACAAATCTCAAGCAACACACCCGTTAACTCAGACTACAGAATTAGCTGTTAGCTCCAGAGATGAAGCTGTGAATGTTTTTACACTGAAGCTGCTGCACTAACTTCCAGTTTTAAGATGACACTGATTGTTTCTGTGACTGTTCAATCACCTTTGATGATCCTGTGTCTGATCAATAACTAATTGAATCATGTGTTGACACAGTTTGTGAGGAGTGAAGCTCTGTTTGACATTAACATGTGATTTACATCCAGAGTCTGGTACGTTCTGATCAAAGTGCAGGATTTTCATACACGCTGATGCTATAGAAAGCTCTGAGCGTGTGCAGCAGGAAACTTTTAATGCTAATGTTAATGTGTGAGTTGATGTTTTTGGACGCTCTCTTCCTGTGGACTTAACCATGCAGACGTTTGTTTCTAATTAACATTATTTTATAACTGTCTCACTAGGATCTGCTGCCAGAAATGTCCGTCAGTGACAGATAAAAAAAAATGTTGGCTTCGGGATGTGTGTCGCCTCTAAACAGCAATTTCACAGGTTTCCAGCAAGTTGCATATTTGAAGACCGAGAAAACGTCAGTGAACACGCTTCATGACTCTGTGGAAACATGCTTTCTACCCTCCATTAAACCCACATCGAGTCAGTCACTCAATAATCACTTTAACTCTCAGGTAAATCTGTAACTGCACCTTTTTCTGTGCAGACAAAAGAAGTCTGATGTGCTTGTTCCTCTCATACTGTTCTCGGCTTGTTCTGCACATCCTACTGGATTTGTTAACTTTGCAGCCTCGACTATCATAGATGTCACAAAGAAACTGCCATGAATTTTCTTCTTTGCACATGCGTAGAACAAACCGGAAATTATTTAGTTTCTTCTTTGCTTGTTCTCTGTGACTGGCTCAGTCATTAGTCCTCCGCACATGCTCAGTAGGAGGTGTTTTAATGTGGAGGGAGATGAATGCAGAAACAAGCTCATGTGGAAGCAGGTTGGTTTTGCATGGAGACTCAGACCATCAGGCTCAAAAAAATCATCAAAATAGTAGTTTTTTCCCCACCAGCAGATATTCACACACACACACGCGTGAAAAGCTGGAACAAGTGATTTTTTGTTTCACAGAAACGCAAATAAAACCTTCAAAACTGCTGCAGATTCATGTCCTTCAGTTTTATTTTTGAGTTTTCCCAGCCTGCGTCAGTATGAGTTCCTCTTCTTAGCCCGACAGAGTTAAAAACATTACAGAATGAAAACAGTCACAGGGTCACACAAACACACAACAGATAAAGATTAGACAACCCTCACTTTATTTCTAACAACCTTGAGGAGTGTTTTGCAGTGAGTCTTCAACATGCTGAAGAAATCCCTTCAAACTCTACACATGCACAGACAGCATCACTGTGAGGGGACTCCACACCAGCTCGCTGCCTGCATTTAATTTGGTGTACAGCACATAACAGTCCCGGGGAGGGTGGTCATCGCTGGCACATGACTGATGGAATGTAATGATCTCTGCGGGGGGGTCCATAACAGCGCCGAAACTGCCAATAAGTGAGAAAACTGGCCCCCAAAGAAGCTGTTGCACAATGAACAAACTGCCACAGATTTATTCCACCACATGACTCGAATGCAACAACAGGATATGACATAGCACACGTCAGCCTGTGTGTCCCTGTAAGGTTAGGTATTAACCCAGCTCGAGCAGCACAGCGAGGTGCAGCATCGGCAGAAACGCAGCAGCTACTGCACACAGCCTTTCGGCATGAGCTCGTTTGCACAATCATTTCTACGCCTGAGTATCAAAGTTACTAATGTGGTGAGCTCACACTGTGGTTTAATAGCTTCTTGGCAGAAAACGCTGCTGAACAGAAGAGTGTGGTTCTGATTACAACGCCGGAGAACAGAAAGGTGTTGCTCAGGCTCCCGCTGAGAACACTAACACCCCCGTGCAATGAGAAGCAGGTTTGGGTGGAGAAACGCCAGAATCGTGAGCACTACGATTCCCAGTGTTCCCAGTGAGCCACACGGCCTGCAGAGCTCAGACTCGGGAGGGTGAGCAACTCAAAGGAGGTGTCATCCAACAGAGTAAACACAAATCGTAAATGCACCGTGACACAGCGTAGTTCAGCCTGACAAGTGTGTGACACTTTACAGATGGTATAAAACCTCACCTGAGCTATAGGAAGTACATTACCAGTGTGTTTGTATGAGGCTAAATGGGCGACAGTCACGTTCCTGCAGAGATCTGAAGTGAAAATACATCACTGATCCACATGTACAAACCTCAACTTATGAGGCTCAGCATGACTCAGTAAGCTTCAGGGAGCATCTTCAGCTTCACAGTTCATGAGGCAAGTCTGTGATTTATGACACAAGACTACGTAAATAAAAGCCTGATATTGATACACCTCATAAAATCTCCTTCTGAGCCACGGAAAACTCACATTGCCCAGCTATTAGCTAATGTTCACCACAGTGCGCTGCCCTCGAATCAGGAGACAAACCTGGTCGCTTTCTGACCACTTTATACGACCACCAGTGCCTCCATCTCCCCCCAGTAAAATGCTTCTCTTATCAGACCAGATCCTTCATGTGGAGTCCTGTAAGTCTGTCCTGTGGACTCTGTAGTCTGCAGACTGCTCTTGGACTAAAACATCACATTCAGAACCTGTTTTTAATGCAGCTGGGGTTTTTTTTAGACCTTCACACATTTAGGTGTCAGTTTATTAGGTACACCCGTCTAAACCAAAGTCAGTTTAACTGTGTCATCACATTGCAGGATGTTTAACTGCACTGCATTACGCATTATTTAGCCTCACTCATATTAATGGGGGTGGACAAAATAATAGCAACATGCCTCAAAGCAGCACAAACTACAGACAGACACACACAGTTGAGTCAGCAGCTCTCCTGTTGCTTCCTTTTGTCTGATCTTGTGTTTAACATGTGGTTGTGTTTGTTACCTCACTTTAAACATCATTAATCTTTCTTGGCATGTTTGTATGAATTCTCTTTTTAACTGTAGTTTTGTGTTAATTTGCCTTTTTGTGGACAGACCTCATGATGTTCTGGCAGGAGGCTACAGATGGAAACTCATCTTTTCATTTACAGAAACACTAATTAGTTTACACAGTTTGAACAAAATCTGAACATCGTGCAGCTAACAGCTATGTGCAAAAAATAATCTATGACATCAGATGAGCTGCATCCTTCCTATAAAGCATTTTGCATGCCTGATTTTAATTTAGTGGTTAATTTAGTCTTTTAAAATGACGTAAAGTACCTAAAAAGGCTTTTTGTGGTTTAATGAAGAGAAACAATCGAGGATGTTTTAGACCTTATATGATGAACATAATAACTTTAGCCTGTAGTTAATTAAATTACTACATAAACCGTAAATGTGTTGCTTAGCAGCAGCAGCACAGAGAAATAAAAGCAGAAATTGAACAAACAGATTATTTTTTTTTCGGTCCACGGGTGAACTAATGACGTCACGCCGCCACTACCGACCACACACAGCGTCAAACCGGGTTAAGTTCAGCCGCAGACGGGTCAGTGTCCCCGGTGTCAGCGCTAACTCTTCTCCGGTGTTACGTCCAAAACTGTTGCCCGTTTATCTGAGTGCCCCCCGCCCCGTTACCTTCACCGGGAGCTAACCGTAACCACGACCCCCCCACAACAACAACTTCACCCTAACCGTAACCAGTCACCTCTGCTACAGGAAAACGCTGTTCAAACTGGGGGTGGTGGTTTTCCAAACGGGAGGGGGGACACTATCTGACGGGGGAGCAAACTTCCACATAACACCGCGGCTCATTCAACCGAATCACTTCCTGCCTCCGGCGTCACGGCTTCTTCAGCTCCAACGACTTCACGAGCTCCACCTCACACACCGTCCACATGTCCGCGAATTAACATCCACACAGTAATACGTGTTTTTTATATTTATATTTTAATACAAGTGCTGTAAAGTTGGTGGAAACTCTGGGTTAAATCTGTCCCGCTCCACCCTGCGCGACTGCTGAACTTGCAGCTTCCTGGTTCGCTGCACTTTGCCGGAGAGTCGCGCAGACTGAATGAAAACGTGCACAAAAAGCAGAAAGAGAGCGAGCACAGCGGGAATAAAGTGTCGGACCGGGGGTTGTTACCTGCTTTTCGGGTGCTGGGCGCCTTTCAGAGGGTGGCTAACAACAACCGGGGTGGCTCAGTCAGCGTCGCCGTGAGTCAAACTCCTTTTCCCGTCGACAGCAGATTGAACAGAGGCAGAGACTTCAGGCTAAACTACAGCTTCCTCCCTCTCTTTCTCTTTCTGTCGTTTTTTCTCTCTCTTCCTTCTGCCCTCCCTCTGCTGCTGGCTGCTCACTGGTTCGCGTAATTTCACCACTCAGAGTGCGCAGACAGCCGGGAACTGGGGTGCGGTCCGGGGACGAGGGCGGGCACCGGCGCGCACGTATCCGCCCCTCCGGCCAATGGCTGCGGCGCAGCGATGATCTGCACGGTCCCGGGCCAATCGTGTTTTCCTGAAGGAGGGGTTCCAGCAGCTCCTGGGCTGGACAAAAGCACAAAAAACTGAACTTGAAAGAGTTTAGAGGAGGGAGGGGAGGAAGCAGATAAAGCTGTGGTTAATGACAGAGGTATGTGCATAGTGAATACTAAGGATTTTTATGACCATATAAGTACCAGTCACTCTCAGGATGGACTGCATCATACAGGGTCTCCCTCATCATGTGTCAACAGGGTCTAATGTGTGTAAGTAAAGTTTATTTATGCAGCACCTTTCAGGATCACTCACCACAGCCTGCTTCACAATAAAACACACAAGATATAATAAATAACACAGAGACGTGAATGGAAAGAGCCACTAATAACACAGTTGGGTCTTGAGCTGCTTTTTAAAGGATCATTTTCTATATTTCTACTATTTTCAACTATTCCCACACACAGACCAAAGATACCAATAAACTTCCTCCACACTTTAGCTCGAGCTTGTTTTAGCTCATTCGTTTGTGCCGTCACTGTTCAAAAATAATTCAAAACACATCAGTGAGCCACAACACTGCACTGCCTGACCTCAAGAACCATATACTGAGCTACAAAGTGGAGGTCTATGTGAGCATCCAAGACCTGACCTGGGACCTGAGTTGGGTCAGATGCAAAATTCTGCTCAATCTATTTGGGCCGAGTTTGTTGCCATCACCCCGGGAGCGAAAGTGATGTGAAGATCATGAGAAATCAGAATCATCAGATCATCAGAAATGCAGGTGTTTTCTGGCTCAGACAACAAGCTCAGACTAGCTTCAGGCTTCGACTGAATCAGCTTGATGAGTTTTCTGAAATCCAAGATTCCACGGCTGATAATGGGCCCTCATCCTCCAACACATACCTCACTGCCTGACAGCCAACTGTCTGGCTTGGTGTGTCACGGTGCCTAAACACTGCTCATGCTTTACTGGTCAAGAGCGTGCAGTCATCCAGTCCATCCAGAACCATAACTCATATATCCTACTCCCAGAGTCCTAAAAACCAGCTTCATTTAGAGATAACATTACCTCCTCCTGAGCTCAGACTAGCAGCTCATATCTCACCTCTTCATACTGTGTCTGAATCGACTGAATGAGACTAATGAGCTCCTGAAACCAGGATGATAACAGCTGCTCATCCTCCACCGCTACAAGCCACCTTACATTCATCAAAGACACGGGGGTCAGTCTCCCGCTTCAGCTGCTTTGCACCTTCCTGCTGCATGGAGACGTTAGCATTTCTCTTGTCCCAGTTCTTAGTTGGTATCAGCTGGAATGAGGAACTGTCAATGTTGATTATTTTCAAAATATGTTAAATAAGAAGCCAACAAATAGCAGTGATGGATCCATGTTGGGTTTTGCTGTAAGGCTGCCAAATACCAGACAGACGCCATCAATCAAATACCTTCGCGCCAAAGACTAAGTAGTTTTTATTTTACTGTAGCAAAGCTTTGGAAATTGTGGAGCTTTTGGATATTAACATTGCCTCTATACGTTATTGGAACATTAATCACATATCCATACATTTTACAGTAATAGTAATATTTATCCTTCTATGTTGCTTTCTCCCATCCAGGAGAAAGTCAGAGGTCAGGTCAGGGCCAAGCGTGGTGCACACGGGCCTGCAGGGCCTCGAACTTCACAGTAATAAACAAGTAAATCACTGAGCAGTAACATCACTGTTAAATATAGACAACTTCACCCCACTGGCCCCTGTTTCCTCCAAGGGACTGGAAATATTTTAGATGAACTACAAATGTTATGTATGTTTTCTTTGTAGCATGATTTCTTAGATGCATTGTTTAGATGTTGAGCTCTTACAAATATTTAATGTTTATTTTATATTTAAATTATGTAAAACACACAAAACATGCACAGAAAATCATATACTGTGATACTGGTAATTATTAAACATTCACTTGTACGTGCAAATTTAATTATCAAAGATTTTTCCATCTCACAACAGAGGATTTTGCTATGTTAGGGCCCTTGTACATTTTTGCACTGATGTGTGGCATTTATGTACATGCACATCTCACCTATTCAACATGATGTTATATAAGGTTCCCGTCAGTCAAACAGGTAAGTCCTGGTTCATGACCAGGCATGCCAGCACAACCTGGGAACCGCTGCAGGTGATGAACTAATTAGTAAAGTTGAGAAAACAATTGCTCATCTTTTAATAATAAATAATAATAAATCAATCTTGACACTTGTTTAACATGGCTCTTCAAAAAGTCATGACTTGTTCTTGTTTACAGTGAAGTAATGAAGAAAGTGTAGAATTAGAGGGAACACATGTTTATGTAGGTGAAATCAAGCATAAAAACAGTTGTATGTAAAACCAGAGCAATAAAAAGGGATGAGTGAAGTGATGGATGTGAAGACTATAGTTCTGCCAAAGTCCACACAGCCGAACAGTACAAAACAAAACTGTGTTTACTTCAAATATTCTCCTGGGATTCAGACTCTGAGTCCCGTTTCCCGATTGGGACTGAAGGCACGGGGCCAATGCACATGCCACAACCAGCAGGGAGCCATTACAATGGAAAATAAATATTTTTCACTTTCTCAGAGTGAAACATGGATTAAAAGCCAGCAGCTCTGATCAGCACAAAGTGAAATTATTTAGAGCAGTGACTTTCAAACAGTTACCTGCAGTTTCAAGAGGAGAGACTGTGAAGTAGTTCAATTATTTAAATTGGAAATAAATAAATAAAAATGTCAGTTTTAACAACTCAACACCCAAGGGCTGTGAATGGCTGCATGACAGCTAGCTAACACAGCTAAATGTTTAGATAGCCTAAAAATTAATGATAAATGAAAGAAATGTTTAGCTAAACACGAATTAAGAAAAATGTATTAACACTTGAAACAATATTAGCTAAGTAACCAATAAAAAGTTGAAAATGTAAGCCGAACAGGTACATAGTTAAAAGTAAGTTTAAGTACTTAGCTAATAGTTAGCTAAAAATAGCTAGCGAAAAATTAGCTAAGTTTGTAAAACTTGAGAAACTAATGGATAAACAATAGAACTAGCTATGCTAACAGTTAGCTAACAGTTAAATGGTTCACATAGCTAAAGGTAAATTTAAGTATTTAGCTAAAAGTAACAGATAAACACTGTTTGAGTAGTTAACTGACAGTAGAAGGTAAACAGTTAAATAACGAAATAACGTTTGCTTAAAGTGAGCTGAAATTGTAAGTAAAAGTAATGGATAAATAAACCTTAGTGCTAGCTAAGTTAACAGCTAACATTTAGATGGTTCACATAGCTAAAGGTAAGTTGGATTTGCCAGCTAGACTCTGGGGATGTCTGTTAAAAAGTGGTTAATAGGATGGAAGTGTGTGGTAATACTAGAAAGAAAAACCCTGACCCCTTTCTGTTTTGTCTTTCCGTCTTCACTCAGGTACCAGATAAGAGGCAGGAATATGAAACAGATGCTCTCTGGGATCCAGAAATCACTCAAAAATTGCAAATTGTGTGATGTCAACAACACATTCAGCACACCACACAAAGACGTCGCTTTTGCTGATTTGAAGATATCACGTGGGGCCTCAGGCATGGCTGGCATCCACTGACAAACACAGGAGAGTCACATTTTCTGTACAAAGTGTGATTTATGTCCACTGTGTGTCATTATGAGAGGAATGTGTCTGTGTCTGGGCATCACACGTATGTAGAGCAACACACTGACCATTCAGCATACCTACCTGGAAGAAATCTCAAACTCTCTGTGATGGGAAATCTCTATAATGTCAGCTGAGGGGTCAAAGGTCACCTCGTCGCCTGTTACTTGAGCAGGACCAGATGCTGAGAGCGGGGCCGAGAGGAGCACAATGAGTGGGAGTAGAAGACAGAGGATAAGTACATTTACTAAAGTACTTTTGAGTGTTTTACATATTTATGCCACTTATAGCATAGAATAGAACTTAAAGTATAGAATATGACGTTTTGTTATTAATCAGTCCGGCATAGAATACAAGTAGAGTCGAAATGATCAGTAGTTTAATCATGCAACTATTCTGCTTTATTAAAGTAATCTTTCATGGAAAAAGGTCAAATCCTTCCTGATTTTCAGCTTCTCAAATATGAGGATAAGCTGCTTTTCCTTTGAATCATTTTTATTTTTTGACACTTTGGAAGTTTGGACAAAATAAATATTGTGAGTGTAAGTGTCACTGTGGAGTCATCATTTCCTGATCTCAATCAAACGAGTCACCGGAAAAATTATCAGCAAATTAATCCTTAGTAAAAATAATCTATTGCTTATAATCCTGTACAAAATTATTAAAAATATATTGACACTTTATTATATAATAGTAAAATTGTCACAGGGACATTTTCAGCATTGAGTACTTTTACTTTTAACTGTACATTTCTCTGATTATTACTTACAGACTTTTTTATATGCAGGACTTTTACTTGTAATGAAGGATTTGATGATGTGATTTTAGTAATATTTCTTATGTAAAGCAGCTGAATACCTCCTCCAACGCTGCTTCTTATGCAGACAAAATTTGAAAATAATCAGATTTGAATCCAGGCGAATGTCAAGATAACAAAACAAATCATCACGTATAAACAAACCTTGCTGAAAAAAGTGCAGAATTACACGACAATAGCACAAAAGAAGCAGAATGGGCACAGACAGAAACAGGCATGAATTACCAAATATGGACACTTCTGACCTCCCGCTCTCCGTTTCTCTGTGACCTAGTCTCTTTCTCTCTCTTCTTCCTGCAGTTAGTTGGAATAGCAGCAGGGCGTGTCTGTAATTCAGGGTGTGTAAAGCCATTATATCATCCATTCAGTGAGTGCATGGCAAAAGCTTGGCATGTTAACTCACTCACCGCTCTCCTCGTGTAATCATTTATGTGAAGTCACTCACGCTCCAGTGTCTTGGTGTGAACGTGTGTGTCGGTGCCTTCGTGCACAAACATTCACACGTAAACTGAGAGGAAACAGACTGTTTGACCCGGTTCCTTCAGTCGTGACTTGACAGAAAATTCAGCACAAACATGCTTCAGTGTAAACACACAGCAACATGTGTGTGTTTGTGTGTAATCAAAAGACCAAAAACCACAAAGAATAATTAGGAGCAGCGTCAGCTTTTAACATAATGCAATAATGGAAGTATGGCCGAGCGACTGGTTATTTATTCAGTCTGCCGTCCTTCTAGTCTCGGCCTGTTTGTTGCGTCTTCCTCCTCCTTCCCTAAGTAATCAGTACACAGGAAGGACTGATAAGACACAAGTTGACCTGCAAAACTCAGGAATGTGGAGCAAAGGGAAACGACACCAAAGCTTTTCCTCCTCTGTGTGATGTCTCAGACATTTGTAGAGTCGGTTTATTAGGTACAACACTCAGTTTAATCAACTTAATGTTCAGTCTTTTATTTATTCTTTGGACCATTTCTTGGTTTTGAGCAGCATCAAAATGCTAAAAATATGATCCACCGTTCATCTGAATGAAAACTACTTTTGTTTAATCTGTGTTGATTCAACTTTATGATCCTTGAACAACATTACAGAAACACTTCTCGTGTAATGCGGCACTGTTCAGTGCCAGTGAAGCGAGTCATCGTCGGGCTGAAAATCCAAACAGAGAGAGAGATAGCAGAAACATTAGGTGTGGTCACATCAACTATTTCAGACATTCTTCAATAGAACGAACACACTGGTGAGTTTAGGAACCTCAAAAGTCCTGGGAAAACAACTGTGGTGAATGACACAAGAGAGCCACAAGAAAAGAACCAACGTCATGAAAACTGCGTCTCTGTTTAAATACTTATGGACCTGACTGTAAGACTGAAAATCCTCCACAAACTTAAGAATAAAAACTGTTCATGAAACTTATTTTGACCTCAAAAATCTCTTAAATGTCAGAGGTCTGTGTAGATCCGAACACGCCCACGTTCAGATGAAATATAATCTCCCACTAGTCCACAGGTACATTGTCCACCTCATTTCCATCAGTGCGACTAAATAACAACTCATCTCTGTATAACACAGTACAGCTGCACAACACAATATCACATTCATGTTTTAAGTTGATTTATGTAATAAACTGACTAATTATGAACAAGTTTCAAGAAACTTCACGATTTAACTAAAGACAAATAAATATATAATAATATATTAATAAATGAACAGTATATGGATTTAGGCCCATGTACAGAAGGTTCATGTAAATTTGTAACAAGTATTTGTTATATTGCAGGAGGCCAAAACCTTCGAGGGCTCTGGGATGCAGACGTGTTAAGTAACAAGTATATTTACTCAAGTACTGTACAATGATCTATTTGATGGTACTTTGTACCTTCAGTTCACTACATTTCAGTGGGACTCAGCAAATTCTACTTTTTACTCAGCTACATGTGTTTGATAGTTTTAGGTTCTTGTTTTGCAGATTAAGGTTTTAACAGTGAAACAAACATATGATAACATACAAAACAAAATTTACGTCAGTCCTCAGATTTATCAGGCGACCCTGTGGAGAGTTCGACCCCCAGGTTACCGCACTAAATGATCTAAGTTATCTCATTTAAAATAAAACAGCTGCATCAGTATGAGCATCAGTCATCATTCACAGAGGACATTTTATTTGTGGTACTGCTACTTTAAGTTAAGTAAAAGATGTGAGCTTGTCTTCCACCGCTGCAACAGGAGGCTAAAGTTTGTGCTGAGTGTATGTTTGGGGGGTAAAGATGGACGGATATAAACAGAAAGAGTGGCTGCTTAGTCTGTCACGAGTTGGGATTTACCTGGAACAAAATAGAGACCTAACAAGGTGGAGGTCCACGTGTGTTTGAAATATAAATACCATGTATGTATTTACTGTAAACATGCTGCTCTCAGGCCGTTCCAGACCCACACGTCATGCACCTCACACTGACACAGCTACAGCATGTGGTTACTTTACTTCACACAAACAGTTTCAGAGGGAGGCAGGCGAACAGAAGAATTCTGCAGCCCGTTCGCTCAGCAGCAGCAGCCGCCGGCTTCCATAGTCTTTTTTTTGCCTTATATGGTCACAAGAGTGGTGGAGTAACAGAGAGAGAGGGTGGAGGTGTGGTCTATTGTTTTTTTTGGCGGAGGAGAGGGGGGCAGGCTTATGTGCTGTTCTTGAACCTTTGGAGCCTGGCGTCATCTCTGCAGTCACCTCTTTCCTCTGGTCTGAAGGCTGAGGGCAGACAAAGAGTGTGTGTGTAAATACATTTCCTTAAGTATAACCTTACTGGTACTTAATGTACTTAAGTACTTCCATTTTGTGCTACTTTTATACTTCTACTTCACTATATTTTAGAGGCAAATACTGTACTTTGTATTACTTTATTTATTTTAGTTACTTGGCAAAATAAAATTTCTGCACATAAAACACAGGAAGAGGTTATAAAATACAGTACAACCGAAGCTGTAATTGATTAGTCAACTGACAACTTAATACTTTTTTTTGCTAACATACACAAATACAATTTCTTTGTTTTAATCCTAATTAATTTCAGTGACAAAGCTGCTGTTTGGACAAAACAAACGTCATTAATGGATCAGTAATAATAATCTAATCATGCATAAAACTGACACCTTTTCTGCACTTTACCTTTGATACTTCCTGATTATACTTACATACTTTTACTTAAGAAATGATTTGTAATAGAGTATTTTCACAGTGTGGTATCAGTACTTTACTTAAGTAAAGGATCTGTGTGGGGGGGGCAGCTTGGTTCAGGCTTTGAGAAGAGGCAGAATGTGGTTCACGTGGGTTGATTGTTAACCAAGGTTCCAGACATCACACAACTATGCAGGAATGTTTTTCATCCTGCACACAACAATTGCGTTTGTACATCTGAATCACTACCTTCACTCACACCTGCTGACGTCACCTCAGTGGAATTCCCCCCACTGAACAAACCTCTGGATCTCTGCCTCTGGTTGCTACTGAGCAACTGTGCGTGATTATTCATCCTCGGGCTCATCTGCGATGATCTAATCCAAACCAGGACCTCTAAAAATGCAGATGGAACATGTCGAGTGATGTGCGCTGCTTAATAAGCAGTCTGAGGGCCCTCACCACTATGATTCTGTCAGCTGTGGGCTCTGTAATGACACGCCAGGAGGGGAAGGCAGGCTGGGGTGGGAATGTTCTTCGTTAAGCCAGTTGCGTGACAAGAACGGATGCTGAAACTGTGACTGGAGGGATTCTCTGGCTGCAGGTGCTGCTTTCTCTTTCAACCCCATTTGACCTCATTTATTCGAGTGTTTCTAGAAGTCAGTGTCACACCTGACATGACGCCTCATTCTACCCTCTACACACTCGGTCATTCCAGGACAGAGTCCTCACATGGGAAGTGTGTGCTGCTGCTAAACACTGGAGAATCATTTATTTTTAGTCTTTTGTAAAGCAGCTTGAATCTCCTTGTTGTTGGAAGGTGCTGCACAAATAAACCTGCCTGTTAATTATTGACAGTGTCAAGTGATAAATGCCACTTTATTGCTTTTGCTTTTATGCCTGGTAACCATGGCAACGTGAAAAACAGCGTCAGAAGTCTGCAGCATAGAGCGATGCTAAGGTTTCCAAAAGGAAAGGTAGGGGTAAAGTTAAGAGAATAGAATAACCTTTATTATCCCATGAATGAGAAAGAAAGTGTAGTACTTGTTGTGAAGTGGTGTTAGACATCCTAGTTAAAGCCTCAACAGTGTTTTAAACCCATTAATAAACATTATTTCTAATTACATCTGTGTTGTATTTGTGAAAAGTAGAATAAAGGGTTTACAAATCTGAAAACTGTGTTTTGAATTAGATTCTCTTGGTTAATTGTATGTGACCAGTGGTGGAAAGTAAGTAGTAAGTACATTTACTCAAGTACTGTACATAAGTCCAGTTTTGACTTTAGCTTATGAGTACTTTACCAGTTGCAACATTAGTGCTGCTTGTCCATCTATCTAAGTTATCTAAACCACTTAATCTTAAGGGTTAAGGGTTGCAGAGCTGCAGCCGATCCCAGCTGGGTCTAAGGGTGGGTACATCTGGGACAGGTCTCCCGTCTATCTCAGCACTGACATATGGAGACAGACAACTGTTCACAGCTATGAGCAATTTAGACATTTAGACACAAGTCTTTGGACTGTAGGAGGAAGCTTGGAGAAAAACCAGGCACAGGGAGAACATGCGAACTTCAGGCTGGTGTCTGGACCTTCTAACTGTCTGTATTAATAAGTATAATCCAAAAATACAATTTAATTTTACAATAGACCATAATGATTGAATAAGTATATTTTTTATACTTTTCTGCAGAATCCTATGAGGAACAAATCTGTACTAGACCTGTAAAAATAAATAACATTATGAATACCCTTACTGGTCTTATTGTTTGACTTCAACAGGCTGGCATTGCCCTTCTCACACTCTGTAAGTTGTCTGGAGAGGTTCCTCTTGAATAAAGCTTCCTAAACCTGCTCAGTCTCATGGATTCTCAGACGTGAGGTTGATGTGCATCCTGCCGTAAACCCGTTCATCAATACTACAGATTACGTCAAGAGGCCTCAGTGGAACAACAGCATCAGCATCTGGACCTAAACACACAGAATCTTTAATAAGCTCTCTAAAAGCAGAGAGGTGTGTTGTTTCTGGACCAAACACCTGAGAGAGCTGGAAGACCTGTCCAGTCTGTGGAAGACAGTTCCAGTGTCTGCTCAGCCTCGCTGAGAGGGACAAATCAGGAGGCTTCATGAGAACAGTGTCGGGGAGGTTTGATATAGGCGATAGGTGGGAATCAGCTGCACATTGGAGCACCAGAGTCTGTCCGACCTCAGAGCCGAGAAAGGTGGTGTGATAGAGGACGTGTGGTCAGGTGTGAGACTGAACTGGAGACAACATAGAGACTGGAGATCAGAGGGCAAAAACACTCATGAGTGAAAGGAGGTAATTTAGAGAGCAGCAGTAAGTGCAGGGTGGCGTGTAGGCGTTTCAGTTCCACTGATGACAGGTTTGTGACAACATGAGTAACATGTTCAGACAGACAGCAGAGGGAAACTAAAACACTGACATGTAATAAAACTAAATAATAGATAGCTGCTTCGACTTCATCATTCTAACATTATGTCTGAGAATTTCCCTGGTGAAAAACTTAACTCTATACTTGGAAACTCCCTCCTCTTCTCCCCTAAGCAGAACATATTTTTGAGCATGAGTGCAACTTTAAGTTCTGCATCAGTGTCATTAGCGACAATAAAACTCCAACTCATGCACAAACAAAAACAGGGTTCAGATACACAACATCTTTTGGCTCTTTTATTACCTCACTTGGTCTTGTTTCTGATACATAGAGTTCAATTCGGTAATAAACTAAATCAAACTCATATTTGCAATCCCTGCTCGAAGTTTCACAGTCAGGACCCATAGACTCACACAGACACATGTACATACAAACCCACACGTAAACGCTTCCTCCTTTCTCACATTTTTTGACACTCATGTAAAATGATCGTGTGGCTCTGAGGTGTTAAATGTCGCCCTCTTATGGACAAATACAGGTAACACACACCAAACTTCATTCAGTACCGTCAGGTTATCAGTTAAATCCTCCCCCCACTACAGTATAAGTGCAGTATGGCTGTGTATTTCCCACTTTACAGACTTTTACAACATGCACACATAGACACACGCTCGCTCTGCTGTTATAGTATTTATGAATGAAGCTGTGGAGCCATAACTTTATTACAGACAAGTGAAAATCAAAATGGAGTACAACGTGAACTAAAGGAGGCTCACACCCATCACGAGACAAAAGAAACAACAGAGAGACCGAAGCAGTAACGCACAGCTGCAGCAGAGTGTCTAGAGATGGGTGTGAGCATTTGACAGTTTGCCAGCTGGAACTGCAGCAAGGTTTCACTGATTTGTTGGTGGCTGCTCAAAATGGCGGCTGAGGGCTGTCGACCAGAACCACACGGGACAGCATCAGAACGGTGGTGAGCGGCAGGGCGGGGCCTGTTGGTCTACTGTCCAATGACTTTGCTGAGAAATGAGTCCAGCTCATCGTCATCTTTGATCCCCACAAACTGGTCGACAACGTCACCTCCACGCATGGCGATGACCGTGGGGACGGCGGACACCTGCAGACAGAACAAGGTTCGTATTCAAAGACAATGACACTGTGTTGTCAGTAAACAAACAATACAGTTGTCAGTTTATTAGGAACACGAAGCTAAAGCCAAGTCAGCTCAACAACTCTGCAATAAATCAGCCTTCATAAAGCTGATACAACCTATACGTCCGCTCACAAAGACAGAGGAACAAGGCGTTTCACAAGCATGTCGAGTTTACAGCATTGAATACACAGAACATCCCTTTAATTAAAAAAATATAAGCTAACATCAGTGATAAAAACAAAAGATAATCAAGAGAAAAATGTGCAAAACTGAGATTAAGTGAGGCTTTCAAAGGAGCTCTCTACAGACCTCTACAGACCCAGGTGTGAACTAGGTGTACCTAATAAACTGACAACTGAGTGATTGTAAATCACCTCCCTGTAGAAACATTTTATAAAATATTAATTTACAGCAAATAACATCAAACCTCAAAGTTTAAACAAGAAAACAAACCAAATGTCAGTAGATGCTGAAAAAGATCTTACCCCATATTCAATAGCCAGGTCTGTGTGATCATCTATGTCGACTTTGGCCATGGCCACACGTCCTTTCTGTTTTGCAACAGCCTTCTCCAACCTGGGCCCAAGGATCTTACAGGGACCACACCACCTAAAAACACACAAACAGAGTTAATGTCAGCGGTGGGGTACGGTAGTGTATGTTTGTGTGTCTTAAACAGGTCTCTCTTGCAAATTAGACTACGTATCTCTATGGGATCAGTCCCCTTGTAAGTCGCTTTGGATAAAAGTGTCTGCCAAGTAAAGTAAAGTAAAGTAAAGGATCACCTGTACAAATAAAGGTTAAATAAAAAAAGAAAACTAACAGACGTCTGAATACGTCACTTTTCACCGTGTATTTCTTTAATTCAGACAGTCAGTCATCTCTTTAAGCAAAACTGTTTTGCATAGAACAATTATTTACTATTATCATTTATTAGAGAATCACTAAAGCTGCTTTTTAAAAACATTAAAGACATTAAAGAGTGTCGTTTACATAAGATTTATAATCTTGCTTGATTGTATAGTCTTTGTTGCTATAGTCTTGATTATTGTATTAAAATGCACTGCGCCTCATTTGTTTTACTATGAATTATACGTTTGCATTTATGTATAACCATATTCATGACAGTTTATTCAGTTTGCTTTTAATTTAAATTAATTACATAATCGTGGATTTGTTGTAGTTACTGTACTTTTTCCTTTTTATGGAAGAATAGATGACACATCAGGATCCAAATAAAACAAGTGACAAAAAATAAAGTTTAAAAGAGTTTTCTTTGCTGTGTCAGAAACATGTATTTGATCACATTAATTAATCGACCTACAGCCCTCCACACTCACTGCGCGTGGAAGTCGACTAGCACAGGCAGCTCGCTGTTAATGACCCTCTCCGTGAAGTCCTCCTGGTCCTGAACATTGAAGGAGACGTCTCGGCGTGAGGAGAGAGGCAGCGAGCGTGATGGAGAAAGGAAGGAGACGCGGCTCATGTTGGACTGCAGCGAGGTGGAAAAGGAAGGAGAAGAGGAAGAGGAGGAGGAGGAGGTGACGGTGGTGGCGGATGCTGGGAGGCAGCGGATATCTTTCGCTGACAGCGTCCAAATTCTGCGCACTAGCAGCCTGTGAGCCATCTGTGAGTAAGACAGAAAGAAAAACAAGATGAGTGATAATTAATAACATATTTATAATATAACTGGTTGTTACATGTGAATATTTACATTTGTTTCTTTGCATTTTATGATGGGAAATTTATACACATTTAGACATTTGGTCAGTTCAGGCTGAAGAAAAAGGACCCAAACCCAAAAGTACTTGCATAATTCATTCATTCATCCAGGAAGGAGTGTATGTTATATTCATGCATCAGAATATGCTGAAAACAGGAGTCATACAACAGGAGTCCAGCTCTGGAACAATTAACATTTTTTGATATTAATATTCCATCCATCCATCCATTAACAACCACTTATCCGGGGTCGGGTCGCAGGGGCAGCAGCCTAAGCAGGGAAGCCCAGACCTCCCTCTCCCCAGCTACCTCTTCCAGCTCCTCTGGGGGGACCCCAAGGCGTTCCCAAGCCAGCCGGGAGATATAATCCCTCTAGCGTGTCCTGGGTCTGCCCCGGGGCCTTCTCCCAGTGGGACATGCCCGGAACACCTCCCGAGGGAGGCGTCCGGGTGGCATCCTGACCAGATGCCCAA
>JAUMHL010000029.1:21364388-21382134 GCA_032362345.1 Sandelia bainsii
CAGCCCCTGACAAAGCAGGGCATGTCCCCCCCCCCCCCCCCCCCCCTTTGTGTCTGTCAATTTTGTTCCAGCTCCATATGCTTTTATTTGACAATAACACATGAACAGATGATTACAGCTGATGACCTTGTGTTTGTTCAGATTAGAAGTAGTGAAGCTGGATCCTCCGTGTCCTTTTTCCTGGTCTGTCATCTTTTTTTAAATGGTCTCTCTTTCTGTCTGTGCTCACCACTGCCCTGTAATTGAGGTATTCTGAGTATTTGTTCCTTATGTGTACACCATGTCTTGATTATAGTTAATTAGACCAAATGAAACATATATATATATACATATGGGAAACAGGAATTACACAAATAGCATTTAAATGAATGCCTGTCTCATTTTTCACTGAAGGTCTGAGTGCTGTACACTGTGTTTACACGAGGATAAATATGCAGCTACGCATCCTGATGAGAAAATGTTGACAGGGATGTGTTTGCAGTAATGCACGTGCTTGCGATGACACACCTGACAGCTGTGTGTGTGTCTCCCTGTCCCCTTTTCCCAGCTCTTACTCTTACCCCGATCTATGTTTCAGAGTTTGGGGAAGTCAACAGTAGAGGTCCTGTTCTGGGTTTAAAAATAACTTTGCTACTTAAATTCCTGCCCCCCTCCTCTCATCCTTTCTTACTGGCACTCTGCTAACCTCTCTCTTTGCTTGTTTTTCTTTCCCCTTTCTTCTATTTCAGAACAGGCTGTCCACGCTGCGTGTCCGTCCAGTCTTTGTCCTCACTGCGCCAGCACACATATACATAACCTGAGGTAAACGAGACATATGTGACAAAAGGACAAATTTACCATCAGGCACAACTTTCCGTCGCCAAAGACACGTTTCTTCGTGGACATTTGTGTGTATGTGAGGACATTTAGTATCGTGTATTGTCTTTTTGCTCACTTACATCTGTCTGTGTCAGGGCCCCTGTACTTGAGTCCGGACTCAAGCCCATTTTTCTGTTGTCTCGAACTCGGTATTTGACTCGGACTTGTTTTACACTCTTTGGTATGCGACTCGGACTTGTCTCAAACTCCACCTCTAATTTGATCTCCAGTGTTTTTACACTGCACCTGCGTTTTGATCCTTATAAACTTGAGTGCAATCATAGACAGACTATGTTTAGTATCACAAAAATGACAAATAAGTAGGTTGTCTTCAAAATATTTTCTTTCTGTCTTGGTGTTTTAATCTTGATCTCATTAGGACTTGGACCTTTTTTGACGACTTGACTTGGACTTGGCTAGCCTGGACTGAGACCTGTCCGTGCTATGTGTATATGCTGTGTACATTCCTTGGTGACTTTATGTCTCTGTGGACATTTTGTGTTCATTTTGTGGTTCTCTGTGGTCCTTATCTGCAGCAGCAGGAGCTCAGTTGTGTAGAGCAGTCGTCCATGATCCCCACCAGTATGCTGTCAGGTGATGGTGCCAGGTGTGGTCATCAATAATACCTATTATTACAATTAGCATAAGAATGCATACATTATAAAACTGGAAACTAAGCCTTGTCTGATACATACAACATATTTTTGTGATTTTTAAAATTAAAAAACTTTTGAGGAATTTTGCAAAACGTTGTTACATCCATTTTAATATAGTGTCTATAGGTTTGACATAACATATTTTTTACAAATGATTTGTTGGAATCAGACATGTTGGTTTAAGCAGACCTGAATCCAACCTGTGCGTGTTTGTAGGCTGTATTGTGTAAAGAGTGGGAGTAGTCACGGCAGGTGTGGCAGAAGCTCTCATGAACAAACACTCCACACCTGTCTTCCTCTCCACTTCCTCGTGTACAAACACACTCTTTCTCACAGACGCACAAGTCTTAAACCACCACACAGAATCACATTCAAAAAGTTCCACTGACATCACACAGTTGTCCTGTTGCTTCTTTTCCATACTTGAGTAGATGTACTTAGTTACTTACCACTCAGCTGCCATTGCTCACCGCTCCCTCTTCTCCTGTACCTCCAACAGTTCCTTTGCCGTTTGAATAGCAGAGACAGGTTTTCCAGTGAACTCCAACAACAGCCTCGTGTCACTTCAACCAGTACGACCTGACGTTCGCTGTCGTCTCAGAAAGTAAAGGTCATCACACGAGTTCCCAGAGACAGTGTCTGTGATCCCCAGAGGCTGATGAATGCCTCCACTCTGGTGTGTTGGAAACTGTGCATGTTTGTTTATTATGTCTGTGATGGAGACCAAAATGGAAAAGACACATTCTTTGATGAGTCAATGGAACTTTAATGAGAAAATAACAGTTTTCTCCCTGTGTGTGTGTGTGTGTGTGTGTGTGTTGTTAGGCTGTCTGCACACACACGCTTCAGTGAGTCCAATGTTTTTACTCCCTTCGCTTTCTAACGACGTGTTGGGCTTGTTTATTTGGCCTGTTACATCACCTCCTCACAGCGACAGAGAGAGATGGATTGTGTGGGAAGAGGATGGAGGTTTGGTGAATACATAATTCTGCTCTCTTTGTAGGTCTCTGTGTGTGTGTGAGGACATGCTGAACATATATATTATAGCACTTGTGGAGTGAGTTGCTGATATGCAAATGTGAGGATGCTTACAACTGCGGTGTACAAACCTATGCTGCATTGTACTCATGGGTGGATTACTAAATGGTTTGTTGTCAAGAGCACCTAGGTTTCACCTGCAGCATATCTCAGGAACAACACAACACAGAAAACCCAAACAAGACACTACAACCACAAAGAAACACCAAAAAGACACTAAACATCTACAAAGAAGCGGGAAATGTCCTCAAAGAGACACCGATGATGCAAAACAAGTGCAAAGAAACACAGAATGATCAAAAAGAAACACTCACAAACACATAAAACAACCACAAAAAGATGCACATCTGCAAAGAAAAGTAAGATGCCTCAAAGACACACCACTGGTGCAGCACAACTACAAAGAAACACAAAATAATGTAAAAACAACCACAAACACAAAGAGATGCAAAATCACCACAGAGACACACAAAATGTCTATAAAAACATATAATATGTCCACAAAGAGACACCAATGATTCAAAACACAAAGACAATTTCTACAAAGAAACAAAAAAAAACAAAGAAAAACAATGACTTATACATAAACAACCACAAAGAGATGCACAACAATAACAAATAAAAGTATGATGCTGTGAAAGACACGTCAGTGGTGCAAAACAACCACAACAAACACAAAATGTCCCAAAGAGACACGCAATAATGTGAAATATTACAACAACAACTACATCAGGGCATTGCTATGAGGCTGTCGTCGAAGGCTCCTTCAGTCTTCTTTCCTCCAGCAGTGAAGGATCCAACGGGAGGAGGCTTTCCCAGAATCCTTTGCTCTCTGGTGCCTCTGTTGACTGTATCCGTCGAATGATGAAGCCCCTGAATCGAGACACAGCTGAAATGACTGCAAACAACTTGTCTCTTAAAGTGTGGGGGCCTTTTACACGTCTAAGTCCATTGTGTCATTATCTGTCCATGACTCCACTCCGCTTCTGCTCAAATGGACAGACACTGTCCTCGTGTCCTCTGGCAGCTGGTGACGTAGTTACCGAGAGAGAAAGACGGCGTTGAGGGGAGGGTGGATGGGTCAGGAAACACAGGACTTTCCCACAGGAGACAGACGTTCAGTTCCAGCGTGAAACACTGTTTATCCACAACGTTAACCACATGTTGATTATTGTAATCACCATGATGAACGTTGTGTGACACTGAGAAAGTAAAAAGTACATATTTGAAGATGACACACAATCTTTTTAGAAAACCTAACCAAGTTGTTTGTGTGTCTAAACACGACCAAGAAACAAAATAAGACACACAACCTACCCAAATTGTCCCCAAAGAAACACAGAGTGAGACAAAAACAAACTACAAACAACATGGCTGCCTGGTTTGTGTCTCTTTTAGTGTGGGGTCCGGCTCCCATAGGGGGTGTGGAGGCTCTCTTCTGTGCGTCTGTGCTGTGTTTGAATATATTTATTTTGATTGTATGATTTTAATTACAGCGTGGAGACAAACTGAAGTCCGCTCTGCATGAGACTGTTTGGTTAAGTGCTGGGGGTGATTTATAGAGGATGAGGGAGGATGTTATCTTCACTGTTGGCACACATGCCTGCAGGCTTCTCTCTGCTCAATGATAGACTGCAGGGGAAAACAACAATTTCACCACCCACAATCCCTCTAACTGGAGTTTAACAAGTGGCCCACAGCGTTCGCCGGTGTCCCTGCTCAACATGGGACGTGTATTCAAACCTCGGACATAGAGTATCTGTGGGTTTCAGTGTCCAGCTCAGGTGCTGAGATGTTTCCCGTGCACCTCACCTCCCTTCATGTCTGTTTACATGATGTTTGCACGTGTGTGGTGACCTGGAAACCTCTGAGTGGGTAAAAGCGACGTGGAGGGAGGGAAACAGAGCAGAGAATTGCACGGGAGATTATCATTGTCATTGTCAGGGTTTATAACTGATGGAGATCCATTAACTGAAACTGATGTACCTGTTTGTACTGTGTCTGTCTAAAAATGTTTTTATAAAGCAGGGGAAGGAAATTCCTCCCTGTTTTCCATGGCTGCCCCCAACAGCATTAATGCAGCAGCTGAGTATATTTATGTGACTTCTCACAAAGCGGCAGCCGGACAGAGTCTGCGTGTGAGAAGAACATTAGAGCATCAAAAGTCTGACTTTCACTGCAGCATAAATAAATAAACAGGCAGCAGCCAGAGGCTCTGTGGAATGTAGTAGTTCTGATTTTTTATGAATGAGCGCATTCATACTCAGACACGCCCACCGCATACAGACACCACCTATCAGCGTTGGAGCTCCAAACCACGCCTCTTGTCTCCCTGGAGCTTGCGCCCTGATTGGCTGGGGGAGTCTGGAGTGGGCGTGGCGGCCATGAAAAAAACCCGGAGCTGATATAAAAACAAAAGTCAAAGTTTGATCGATGGAACATGAAGCAGGACGTTTGAGGATCATCGTACAAGAAGGATTTAACCTTTATGGACAAAAACCGCTGAGGATTTATTTATTTAACTTGACGACATGGGGACACTGTTGTTATTTGCTGTCTTACACGCGGTGACAGTCGGTTTGGTGAGTGTGTGTGTGTGTGTTCATGTTGTGGCAGGAATAAAGACTCACGTGTGTTTACCGTAATGTACCGTAATGCTGCATCGTTCATTTAGTCTTTTTTTTTTTTGGTGTTATCTAAGCAGGTGAAAGTCTCTGTATCTTTCCCCTGATTAAAACATGAAACACACAGTTACACAGGAATAAACGTAGTAACGGAGGCTTAAATAGGCAAAGATAAACTAAACAATGTTAAAAATAAAATTGTGCTAAAAACAGAGAGAAGCAGAAAAAATATAATTCACTATTTTCCTTCACATTTTCTTCTTTTCTTCATATTCCACTTTCCCTTTTCTGCATTTTAAAATAAAATATCTCCACTGTGTTGGTGATGTATGTCAAAATAATAGCCCGATGAAATCCTATTTACTATTTATAACACAGCACTTATTTATATATTGTATCCCTGCATGTCTCACTGTGCAGAATACCTGGTTTCTAAAAGTGGGGTTTGGGGACTACCAGGGGACCTTGAGCAATGTTTCAGGGGGTCCTCAGTAAAACAAGTATCAGGATACTAAAGGAAGTAGCAGCTACTAGAAAAAGCAGCAATTTGCTAACATGAAAGTTCATTGATACAAGCCCTGCACTGAAAATGTTACTGAAATAATAGTATTATCAGCAAGATATATTTAAAACACCAAAAGTACCAATTATGTAGAAGGGAGTGTTTTGTTCTTATGTACTATTTTACTACATTATTATTGCTGCAAGAATATGTGAGTAGAATATCGCTGGAGCTAGTTTTACCTGTTGCATTGAGTAGTTTAATGTGTTAATCTGCATCATATTTTATAAAATCTTTGTTTCTAATGTAAAATCCCAAGTTGGAAAGTGACTGTTTACCAGTAAGATGCCAAATAAATGAACTGAAGTGTTAAGTACCATACTCAAGTAAAGCACTAGTAGCTTTGTAACTTAAATACTTGAGTAAATGTACTTAGTTAATCTACACCACAGCTTGTTACTACTTCCCTACCCACATTTAGACACTCACACAGAACAAACGTGTGTCTATATGGTTTGGTGAGTATTTATATATTTATTAACTTTAAACAAAAACTTCACCCCTTTAAAAACTAAAGTCTACTGCAGCAGATATTATTCAAGAGTTAGATCATTACAGATACAAATATACTTACGGTCAATATGAACTCACTCCACTGTATATATCTATAAATATCCTCAGGAATATTTAGTGACTTTTGTTGTGGCAGCAGCAGGTTACAGGACGTCCAGTGGTCCAGTAGAAATATTCTTGCAAGTAAAACTCTAAATATATAAATATGAATATGAAAAGTAATGAAACTATTTCTCAGATAAATAGTGCAGAGTAAAAGTATAAAGTATCATAACATAGAAATATTCAAGTACTTGAGTGAAAGTTACTTTTCACCACTGGTTATGTCCAATGATAACATCGTGTGATATCACATCCCTCAGCAGTGAGGGGGAACTGTGGCACACCAAGACCTGGTCTGGTTTCAGTCCCTCTGTGTGATCTCAGTACCTACTGGGAGTTGTTGCAGTGACTCTGGTGTGTGTGTGGAGTGATGGGGGGTGAGAAACAAAAGCTGCAGGAGCAGGGAGGTGGGCTGTTTTGGGGGACCAGAGAGCGTCCCTTTCATTCCTGCTCGCCTGGCGAATCCCAAGCGGAAGGCGACAGAGAGTTACAGATATCGGTGCAGGGCTCGGGGACAGTGCAGGGTATTCAGCTGAGGTTTAAACCACACACACACTGAGGAATTCCTGTGATCTGTGTAACATGAGTCAGACTATTGTCCTCCCCCGTCCTTTTACACAGAAAACTGTCCCGTTTGAAGCAGTTTTTTAATATGATTCCAACTTCCTGCGCTGTAGGTGACCGCAGGCTGCCCAGTGGTGTGTGAGTGTCCAGCGGGGCCCCCGTCCTGTCCCCCAGGAGTCAGCTCTGTCCCAGATGGCTGCGGCTGCTGCAAGGTGTGTGCCGCTCAGCTCAACCAGGACTGCCACGAAGGACGGCCCTGTGACCACCATAAAGGCCTGGAGTGCAACTATGGCAACGACGTGGGCCGGACACACGGCATCTGCAGGGGTGCGTACACCCCAGAGGTGGAAGTGAAGGAAGATTGGGAGGGGTTAAAGATCGGGGTTGAGTGAGGGAATGTGTAACTTCAGGGTGGGGAATCTGGTTTCCGCGCCAAGCGGCTGGAGAGTCTCTTTGAGGTTTGATGCCCGTGCCACATTTCGACAACAGAGCACCTTCATGAGCTGCGACTGAAACCTGGCCAACGCCGGGATTTATATAAGTAGTTCAGTGTGTACACAAACACGCACAGTGGTATTTTTATATGGGTGTTTATTTGGGGGTGTTTCTATATAAAGGGGGGGTATCCGGGGTGTTGTATGGGGAGTCCCACTGAGGCAGCGAAGGGGAAGAACACTGTAAACAAGCTGGTCTAAGAATAGAGCTTCATAAATCTGGAGATAGAGTCTCTTCCTCTCTCTGTATATCGACCCTCTGCACATATTAAAGGCAAAGCAACTTTATTTATACAGCATGTTTCATACACAGGGAAATAAAGTCTTTAAAATTAATAAAATACATTTTGTTTACATGCAACATGTAAACAAAAAGACTAGAAATTATAATCATAGGTAAACACAGAATTAAAAATATAAAAATGCACAAACACATAAAATAAATGAACCATAATCTTTACATGGAAGATAAATCTACATAAAAGCATGCAATTAAAATTGCAACATGGATTAAGATGCATTTGAATGAACCTCGTCCTGAACCTCCAAGAGCAGAGACATGCAGAGCGTTTCTTGGAGGCAGAAGCTAAAATGTTTAAATTTCAGTTAATTTGAACTAATTTCCAATATTTGAACAATTATTAATAATAAATACACATTGTACCTATTGTGCTACACGTCGTAGACACATATTTCACATTCACAATTAAACATTCAATTCAATTTTATTTCTAAAGCACTTTAAAAACAACACTGTCGACCAAAGTGCTGAACATTGAAATATTTACAACAAAAACACAGTTTTGCCTTCAGCTGGGGCCTCAGGCTGCACGTGTGACGAAAACAACGTATTTGCTAGTTGTGAAAAATTGATTTAGAAAAATCCAAAGTTGTTTCACTTTTTCTTTTTCTTGGTGTTTAACTTCTTCTATTTCAGTGAACATAATGTAATACTGTTTTCACCATACAAACATAAATTTAAACAAATGTGTATTTACCAAAAGAGTAAAAATGGCCCCAGAGGATTAATAACTGCTGGAGGGACACCTTGTGCAGGGGCTTGAGCCTCCAGAGTTTCTCCCTTGTGTTCACACCTCGATTTCTACAGTATTTTGACCATGTTGTCTGTCTTCTTCTCCCCCCTCAGCGAAAGCAGA
This sequence comes from Sandelia bainsii, assembly GCA_032362345.1. NCBI lineage: Eukaryota > Metazoa > Chordata > Actinopteri > Anabantiformes > Anabantidae > Sandelia > Sandelia bainsii. The sequence goes on from JAUMHL010000029.1 coordinate 21,372,957, forward strand.
GGGACGCTCCTGCGAGTACAATGGGCGAATTTATCAAAATGGAGAGAATTTCCGCGCTGGCTGTGAGCACCAGTGTACCTGCATCGATGGAGCAGTGGGCTGTATGCCCCTTTGCCCCAGCCACGTGCCCCTGGCATCCCCATCCTGCCCTGCCCCACAGCTGGTCAAGGTGCCCGGCCAGTGCTGCCTCAGTATCAACTGCCACAGGGGAACCACCGTCGTGACCCCAACTCACCGGCGACCCCAATCTCCCGCATACCCACCATACCCCTTCATACCCTACCCGGCCTACCCCTACCCAAAGCCTTATCCAAAGCTGTACGGCAAGCTGTATCCCTACAAACCCAAAAAGGAGAAGGACGCCCTGGGCAACGAGCTGGTGGAGGTGGGGCGCAAGTGGGACAAGCTACGTGGAAACAAACACCTGGCGGGTAAGACGGGGTGCCGCCGTGTCGCCTCACAGTGCCGCCTGTTTCCTGTACAGCGTCATGTTTGTGCTTTAGCCATTTTAGCCCCTGACGCACAAACGGCCTCACTGTGCACCCCTCCCTCTGCATCTGTGTGTGTCAGCATTTATGTGAGGCTTGTTTTCCACTGGCTCCTTGCACACCAGAGGTTCTCTCCCTCACACACAGCACATACCTCTGTCACCCAGCTTTACCTCTCTGTAATCACCCTCTCTATGCGTCAGTGTTGCCTGGTCCGTGAATGAGGCCTGTGTGCCTCTGGTTTTCCCTCTCTCACCCTTTTCCCCCCCAGTTTTACCTCTGCTGATGTTGCTTCTCTTGTCTCTGACTCTCACCTGTTGTCCTTTTCTTTCACCTCTCCTAGCGTGGAGGCAGGTGGGAGACCGGTGTGTGGTGCAGACTACTTCCTGGTCTCAGTGTTCTCGGAGCTGTGGGATGGGCGTTTCCTCTCGTGTTACCAACGACAACGCCCGCTGTAAGCTGATCAAGGAGACGCGTCTGTGCAACATTCGGCCCTGCAGCTCCATGTCTTTGCCCGTCAAGGTGAGGCATGTGTTTGGTGTCTTTCTATAAAGGGATAGATTGCACTGCTTCCTCTGATGGCCCACAACTATGTAGTGCAGCCACCAGGCCAAATAGATTCAGGAAAGGATTGCTCTCAAGGGGTTAGATTGGTATTAATATCATGGCATTTAAACAGCCCCCACCCCTGAAAGCCTCTGTGGCTGGAGGCCTTTCTGTCTATTCACAGTTCTGTTGCTGAGTGGTGGGATGATGACAGAACTGGTTCATACCTGGTTAAGTTCACATCTCAGGCCTTGGAGCCCAGATGTGACTGGTGTGAACATGGCTCCTAAACAGCCGCACATGCTCAGATTCGACCTGAAACATGAGCAACATGAACAATAACGTCAGAAACAGAAGCGTCTCCATAAATGTCCAACTAATGTAAAACCTGGTCTCTCCATGGGCCCCATCTCTGTTGTCGCTTTCCTCCACATTTATTTTTACCGGCTGTGAGGAGCCGACACTGAACGATGACGACAGGCGATATGTGACGTTAAAAACCACATGAATCCTGATCCCACCATCCGGTATGGTCGCAGAGCCACAGATCAGAAATGAAGCAGATCTGTCCCAGATCAGGTATGAAACTGGACTAGATCTGATAGCTTGTTGTTTTCTGGTGGAGAGTTAGATGAGAACATTAATAACACTCTCACGTCTGTACAGTGAACTGTATGTTAGCTTAGCTTAGCACAAACTGTGGCAACAGGGGGAAACAAGCCTGGTTCTATCTGAAGGTAATAAAAGTGAGAACCTCTAAAACTCACAAATTAACATGTTATAAAATATACGTTTAAAAAATGAAGTGTCAAAATGATGCTGGACTGTTGTTGGCTGGGAACTTTCCTTCACTGTAAGAGCTCCTCTTCCTCCATAACACAGCACGAGGACGTTTCAGAGGCATTTGTGGGGGTTTGAACCTGTGACGCTTTCAGCTGCGCTCAGTGGCTCCGTGCTGTGCGACTGAACGAGCACTCGACTCGCCCACGCTGCGACTCCATCACATTTCAAACACTCCTCCTCCCGCCATCAGCCTCTCTTGATGCTGAGAGCTTGTTATGCTGCTGTGGGTGTTAATGTGCATCGTCGGTGTGTCTCTGAACCTCATCTGCTGTTCTGACCTTTGTTTTCCCCGTCGCTGTACCTACATAAATATAAACTTTTGTTTTTTGATTGGAAAAATAAGTGAAACGTCTGTTTTAATAACTGGTTGAACCTTTGGCAGTAATAACCTCAAACAAGTTCATCCTGCAGAACTGCTTCAGCTCAGACAGTTTTTCAGCACGTCTGGTGTGAACGTCTCTCTTCACGTCATTCCACAGTATCTCTATTGGACTGAGGTCTAGACTCTGATCTCTGGGCCACTCCAGAACCTGGATTTTATGTCTCTGAAGTCTTTCTGTAGTAGATTCACTTTGGTGTTTAGGGCCATTGTCCTGCTGGACCCAACTTCCTCTGAGCTCAGCTTGCAGACAGACACCCTGACACCATGCTGTAGGACACACTGATAAAGCAAAGCAGCCCCAAATAATGATGCTCCCTCCACCGTACTTCACTTGACATGACATTTTCATGCTGGTTTGTGGTTCTCTTTTCATGCCATACATAGTGCTGCGTGTCTTCTCCCAGAACAACATGGCAGCACACCAGAAGTTCGCCAAACACCAACCTGACACTTCATAACACTACTGGGACGAAGATTTGTGGACTGATGAAATTAAGGCTGAATTGTTTGCAGCAGTACTTACTTTATGCACCATCACTCTGTAAACTAACCAAACTAAACGTTTGTGCTTCCTAGTTGATGTATGCTGATGATTGTGACATTTACAGTTTTGAATGAAATGTCTTGACAAGTATTGGATGTGACTTCCTGGTGTCTGACCTTTGTATTTAATGTTAACATCAGAGGTTTCAGTTTAGTACGGCCTCATAGATCTACTACTCCAGTTGCAGACTTGTAGCCTTGTTGACTCCTTTCACTCTTTCTCTCTACAGAAAGGACGGAAGTGCTCTCGCACCCATAAGGCCCCAGAGCCCCACCGCCTGTCCTACGCCGGCTGCAGGAGCACTCGCCTCTACAGGCCCAACTACTGTGGTGTGTGCCGGGACGGCCGTTGCTGCTCGCCCCGGCGCACGCGCACGGCCAGCGTGACCTTCTCCTGCCCCGATGGCGAACGCTTCAACAGGTCTGTGATGTTCATCCAGTCGTGCAAGTGCAGCGGCGAGTGCAACCATCTCAACGAGGCTGCCATGCCTCCACAGCAATGGCTGTACGGAGACACGCACAAATTCATCGACTAGTGGTTTTACCCCCTCAACCTACAGTCCTTCACAAAAAAAAACACTTTGGCTCCCCCCATAGTGATCCCCATTATAGCGTAGCTGTCCTTAGTGTATCTATGAGTAGACGCAAGCAGAACATCTTTTGTGGAAGAGTATGTGGGGAGAAGAACAGTCAGCACAGTGACCAGCTGCTGCTTTAGGGTAGATAAAAACTTGTTTCAGACTGAGTAAACATGGATGCAGCCTCCTGCCGTTGCACCAAACGTCCTCTGAACTGTGAGATTTTTGTTGGGGGTGGCCAAGCAGGAGTAGAACTGATGGTGTGGAGTCACATCATAGTTTCTGAACTGGTCTGACTGGCTGATAAAAAGCTGGTCTGACGGTGCTTTGGAGCCGAATCTCAAACCGGCTGGAGTCACGTCCGTGCACAGCAGGGAGGTGGCGAAGAGCACGGCTTGTGTCTTTTTACGGTATTTATTCATTGGTATTTATTGTTGAGGCAGACAGTGGCCTGAAGGTGCTGCTCTGTTTGGAAAGCAGAGCGCTGATTGGAGGACTCCAGTAAAATTCAGGGTCGCAGCAGAGGCCACAGCGGTCACAAAGCCATATCTGATGATGGATGATGAAGGCTACAGAAGAAGAGGAGCTATGTACTGGAAAAGCCAGAACCTGATGTGTCGAGGCTGAACGTGTCAGAGGCTGTTTACACAGCTGGACTCATCCCCGACCTTCCCTCCACAGGAAACTAAGACATTTAACAAGCAGCAGAAGAACAAGCCCGGGATTCTGGCGAAGTGAAGTCGAGCGACTAATTCTATGTAAATTACAAACCTGACTCAGAGAAAATCAGCCACTGTCTGGTTTGCTGTAAAAATACTGAGTGAGACGTGTAATTAGTGACGAGCAGTTGGAACCGCTCTGGACTGGAATCGAGCAGCAAACCAACTCAGTGAAACAGAATGACTCACGTGTCTTTGTGTTTAAGACGAGTCTCTGAGAAAGACAAGATCTTTCAATAAAAAACGACGTCTACTGACACTAAATACACGTCTGAAGGACGTTATGATCGAGACTGAAGTATCTTCCTTCACTGGTACTTGGCTAAAAGTAGTACATTTACTCAAGTATGAACAGAGTATTTCTATGTTATGTTTCTTCAGACTTCTACTTTACTTCATGCTGTGTTTTTTACATTTCACTGACGGACACAGTTACTAGTTGTGTGATAGACGTGTCCAGTTACACACTGACAGATAAAGATTAAACAAATGGTTCTTGATCATTGTGGCTTCATTTAAATAACGGCTCAAGACCAAACTTCTGAAATGATCAAAAATGTTTCACAAACACAGAGAAAATTTAAAAAAAGGATAAAATTAATTAAAAACACATCAATAATTATAATATACTGCACATTATTCTGAAAATCAATCATTATGCATAGTGAGTATTTTTACCTTTACTAAGACCTCTACTAGAAATGGAGTATTTTCACACTGGTGTACTGGTACATTTACTTAAGTATTCTTCCAACACTGCCAATTAGATCTGTGAGGGCTCTATTAGAAACCTGTTTCTATTTACCTAAAAATTCTGATTTATTCTCTAATCTAAAAGAGTATTTGTATTTTAGGTTTTACTTGTATTGTTCTGCTTTACTGTACTTTTTACTTCACTATATTTGTGTAGCAGAGACAGCTGCTACTTTTCAGATTAGCACTTCACGTATAATAATCTTATAAAATACAAATACTCACATTTAAAGATTAAACAAGTGATTCTCGAGCAATCGAGGTGTCTCTGAGTTTTTAACGATTTCACCTTTAAATTATAATAAATTTTAATTTCTCCCATGGTTTCATTAAAAGAACCGTTTGAAGCATAAATTGGTAAATTTTGCCAAAAATGTTAATAAACACAAAGAAAAAAATGAAAATACACAAACTTTACTCCACACAATTATAATCCAATAATATACATTATTCTGTACTTTTTCATACTTCTGTACTTAATGGGGGACTTGTAATGGAGTATTTTCACATTAGTGTAGTGGTACTTTTACTTAAGTATTCTTCTTCTATTCAGCCAGAAGTCTTTTTTTTCTAAAATAAAATTTAGGGAAAAAATTGTGATCAAATGTTTTTATAATGGCTTAAGTGCTTCATTATCTGATACTTGAAGTCAAGTATAAGCACAGTTAGAGTATTAGTAAAGTTACTTTATAATCCCAGTACTTTGTTATAAAATTGCAAATAAGTACTTTTTAATGCACTACAGTTGTCTGACTTCATTACTAGTTGTTTTCTCAGCTTAAAACAGGCGTAAAACATTTTTTAAAAGTCATCCAGACGTCTGTGTTGTTGCACTTTCACCTTTAAGTTTCTCAGTTTCGTTTAAAGGACTTGTGTGTAAAATATGAACATACACATTATACATTTAAAATCCAATACTGTAAAATACTGCACATTATTCTACATAATGTATTTTTACTTTTGGTACTTTGGTGCATTTCGCTGATAATACTTCAGTACTTTTACTTAAGGCTTTTTTTGATTGTAATGGAGTAGTTTTCACATTGGTGTACTGGTGCTTTAAAGAATCTAAAAGACATGTATGAAGGAGGAATTCAGTTTTTGTTACGACCCAAGAACCAAATAATCTTCTCAAGTACAAGCACAATGTTGAAGCATTTGTACTTTACTTGAGTATGTTACTTTATAAAAAAACTATTGGACTTTTTACTCTAATACTTTTATCTGACAGTTAGTTGCAGACTCAGATTTGTAATCATAAAATAATCATATAACACAAAGATTTTTAAATGTTAAACCAGTCATTCCGTCTGTTCGGGCTCCAAGTTCTTGGTAAATTTGACAAAAGTGTAATTTCACCCTTACACGTCTTAAATTGACATTTTAAAGACCAGTTTGAGGCTCAAACTGGTCAAATTATACACATTATCTATAAAAGTACAAATTTGACTACATATTGATCACATTCTTTTCTTTCATCTCATAACTCCTGTGATTTATCCCCCAACCCAGCTGTATGAGTACTTTTGCTGAAGTAGTACGATGTAGGACTTGTATATTGACGAGTATTTTGACGTTGGTGTACTGGTCGTCGTGCAGAGGGATTCAGGCATCACGTCAAACGGAATTTCAACTTTACACATTTTTACAAATTTGAAGCAACACGTTAGTATTTCAAATATTTTGCAGTTTTCTGTGAAACTGAAAATATTTTTCTTCCTGCATAGTCTCTCAGCAACTGAAGGCTTTTTCTTCAGACTCTGCTGCCTGTAAAGTTTTTTTACTTTAAGGTGATAAAAAAAAAAATCTTTCTGATGCCATTTGCTCCTTTAGATGCTGCGGTTTTGGTCCTGTATATATAGATTTGTTAAAAACTATAGAGCAGCTATGTACAGGTGATACTTTCTACCTGCTGTATAAGGGCCAATCCTGTTACTGAAGTAGTGAATGAAGCAGAGTTCAGATCTTTGCGAGCGTTAAGTTCCAAGTTGAAAACATGATCGTATGTCTGCTAATGTACTTAAATAAAATCTGTTCTAACATCACGCTTTTTGAGATTATATAATAAAATGACTGTTCAAAGATTCTAAACACGTCCCCATGTTCTTCCTCTGATCGATTTAAAACTCTCAAACAAAAGTGATAAATTTACTTTACACAGTATTAATGTTGAGTTACTTAAGAGTCAGAGTGGGACAGCAGTGCTTTGTACAAAATGTTAACAGATACGTTCAACATTTTAGCTGCAGTGGTAACAAACTACAAGTACTAATACTTAATTGAGGTACTTAATTTCAGAAAAACTTTACTTCACGTATCTGACAGCTTCAGTTATGTTGCAGATGCCGTTTTATTCTGGCTGAAGCAGCTGTCAGAACATAAAGGGCTAAAATCTGTAGTAACAAAGATCTTCACGGTTTATATTTATCACTAGAAATGGTCGGATTTATCAACCTTGAGTTTGTTTACAGCACAAATTTGGCGATTTTTCTTTTTAGAAAGATTTACTTTCATTCCTAACTTAAAGTTCAGTTTGTGAATGTTTATCAGGCTGCTTGTACTTTATTTACTGACTTTCTACACCTTTAACAACAGTGCAAACAATTAATGACATTGTCTAGATGTACTTTTGTATGTGAAGCGTTTTAATACCTGAAAACCAAAACAGACACAGATGAAATAGCGGCTAGAGACATTTGGATTAAAATCTGCTGATTCACCAGTAGCACCCCACTTGGTCACTTCATTTATTGGAGGCATTCAAAGGAGCTGCCATGAGCCAAAAATCACTTCAACTACGTGATTACTTTCTAAAGATCAGCTTTTCAAAACTTAAGATACAAACTAGTTTTCACATTTCAGTAAAAGGTTAAAAATAATTCTACATGTCCTCAGAACATCTGTGAATGCATCCCTGCAGCTTGAGTTTAAAGTCAATGTTGTAGACAAGAATAGCCTCACAACAGACAAAAGAAATGGCATTTTATAAAAAGTTTTAATGTCATTGAGGAAAAAACAAAACAGTAAAAGACAAATTAAAATTGACCGCAGCCCCAAACTGACAATAAAAACTAATGTTTGGTGAACACAGGTAACACGCAGAGCTTTAAAATCAACAGTGAAGTACATCCAAATACAAGACACAAGATGCCAGGAGAGGAGACGTCTGCTCGGCCGCAGGACTCATCTGGACTGTTCGACTGAGGAGGGACAGAGGAGGAGACATGTGAACCACCAGCGTGACGAGTAACAGCTGACCATACCAACGTTTCACCAGCAGGTTAAACATGTACGGAACGTGGCAGCAGCAACTGTTGTCTGGAGCTGCCAAAACCACTAACTGTGCATTACACCCGCTGCATAGAGCTCGTAATGTTAACTGCTACTTTCATAATCAAGTGATTTGAATAAGTCAAATAATCATAGCAACAAGCCAGGTCGTCACACTAACCCTTCAGAAAAAAGTTTGTTTGGCTCAGATGCTATGAACACGGTGGTGTGTTCTTTACACCACAGGTATGCTAAACCTGGATTGAATCTTAACACCTGTACCATAATTTCTAGCCCAAAACAACAGTGTACATCTACTTTAATACAAATAGACGTATAAATGAGTCTTCTTCTACTGTGCATTTGTTAAATTCTGTCAATCTGAGCATCTTCTCTTACTGTACAGTTATAATCTGTGAGCCATGTTTCCAAAATAAATCTGAGGTTGAGGAGTAATCTGATTACTGCTGCATGCATGACATACAGAAGCCGTGTTAGTACAGTGCAGGTAGATAAAGATCTGTATTCATGAATCATTATCCATGAATCTTAGGACTGGCTGAACATGAAGAGGTGAACGAGATCAGTATCACTGCATCTCAGCAGACTTACTGTAAGAGGAGATGTCGATCTCGTCTGGCAGCTCGGCCACGTTGACCTCGAAGCGGTCCTGCACGTCGTTCAGAGTCTTGGCGTCAGTCTCGTCTGACACGAAGGTTATGGCCAGACCTTTGGTTCCAAACCTGCCGGCGCGGGCAACCTGACAAGGGCAGAGCAACACAAGAATCAAACATGTTACACAATCAGCGAGCGGCAGAGTTACACTGATGTCATGGCAAAAAACACCAAACAAACTTCAGTCATTTCGCTCCCGCTGTTCTTACCCTGTGCAGATAGGTGTCAGAATCTTCTGGCATGTCGTAGTTGAAGACGATGTTCACTCGCTCGATGTCCATCCCTCGACCAAACAGGTTCGTGGCCACCAAGATCCGCCTCTGGAAGTCCTTGAACTGCTGATAGCGAGACAGCCTGGGGGGGGGGGGGGGGGCGGAAACA
>JAUMHL010000029.1:21406281-21424706 GCA_032362345.1 Sandelia bainsii
TGACACTTTTATTCAGAAGGGGGTCGCAAAGCTACGGAACAAGCAGAGATGTTGTTCTGTTTTTATATTAAAATAAGAGTCAGGAAAAACCCTAAAACTCATAGAAACAAGTAGGAGATTTTAAAATTTATTTGAAATATTCTGTGATTTTACTTTCTAATTACTATTTTGTACTAAGTATTTGGGATTTTTTTTGCCTCCAGTCCCACAATCCTCAGCAGGTTTTCAAAATCAAGTCAAATCTCATGTTGTCATGTCATCAGTTGATGGGTGTGAGACAGAGAAAAGAGGACATTGTCAGCAGCGAGAACTCGACCAACACTCAGCTGCACACAAAGGTAAGATCAGCAATTCAGATACAGTCCTGCAAACACGATTTCATTGTTAGATTTAACTGATACGTTTTTCTACTTATTCTAAAATATGACAAATTCAGCAACTTGTTCTGTGCAACTTCAGGTTGTGAAGTGAATCTGTGAATTTTACAGAAAAACCAGATGAGCTTAAATAATAAATCATCTGAATGGCTAATGTGAAATCTCTATAAAAGTTTAAAACAAGCTTGGTAAAAAGTGTTTGTTTGTCTGCAGCGTAGCTCACTCATGTCGTCACCTTTAGTTTATCTTTCAGACTTTCCTTCTTCTTGTTTATGTTTGCTGATGTTAACATCAACTGAAACCAACGCAGGCGTAAATGATTTCTCGTCCAGTAACTCACGATAAATCGATGCATGTGCTACTTCGTAAATGCACATCAGATATCTGAATAACTTTGGTGATGTGGAAATAAATTTTTTTACATTTAAAACCATTGTGTTGTTGTTCTAACTATTTAATCAGAATATTTAAAAAGCAGCACTAAAGTTGTCTGTGACACCACAGCCAGGTTGTCCTCAGCCAAAGCCCTGAAAAGTGCAGGTGGCAGACTGTGTTTGTTAAGGAAACCTCAAGCTTTGGCAAAGTAACTGAACATGCACCAACAGGTGTGCGACATCTGAGTGTGTGAGGCTCTAAAAGTGACATGAAAGAGCTGACTTTCACACTCCCGCAGGTTTATTCTGCTGGATTTTTACCACTCACGGTGCTGCCATGCCGCGGTCGTTCCTCGTCAGGAGTAAAAGGACTCATCTCCTCGGCCCGTCCAAGGACTCCTCCAGACGACGGTCTCAGACAGAAGCTGGCCAGCCTGCGCAGCAGCAGGGGCTGGGACAGGGCAGGAGGCGTCCTGTAGATGCTGTGAAGACCTTGCCCCCCACATCTGGGGTCAAAGACCTCCTGGCTGAAGCCAGTTCACCTTGGGGTGGGACCCGATTTAACAGTCTCTCCACATACGACCCCTGGACTTCAGGTACCCAACATGTTTATTTTTTTGATTTAAGACTGTAGTAGGTTTGGGTGTGTATTTGTGTTTACTCAGATACTAAAGTACAAATTTGTGCAAAGTACTTGTACTTTACTTCAGTATTTTAATTCAATGCAACTGAAACATCTGCTCCACTACATTTGTTCAGCAACTAGTTACCAGGTAGTTACTATTACATATTACTTTGCAGATTACAACCATAAAAACCACATATTACTTTAAATTTGTGTTTTTTTTGTGATGAACTGAAGGGTGAAATGTTCATGTATGAGTTGGAAAAATGATCCTGTTTCTTCAGCCAAATAAAGTATTTGAAGCAATAAAATACTAAAGTACTTTCAGTAAAGTAACAACAGACTGGGATCATTTTTCTCCATAATTATTACTTTCACATGTTGATGCTGTTGATGTTGTGTTATTTGTGTGTTCTTTGTACTTTTGCTTTAGTAAGTAGTTAGTCATGAGGGGGTCATAAAGATGACAACGAGAGCCCTTAAGTATTTTAGTACTGAGAAATTATTGTTGTTTTACGCCAAAGGCCAAAAAAGTTTAGGAAATTATGTAAAAAATCGATAAATAATTTCTACTTGTTGTCTCTAAAATCATTGTGGTCAAACGTTTATGTTGTAGTAAAAACCTCTGTGGAGAACGGAGATGCTCGTCTGCCGCTCTCGCCTTGGTCGTCCCACAGACACCAGACGTCTGAAAGAGAGCGGGAACTGGAGAGACTGGTCTTCATGTTACTCAACCACACGTCACACACTGACCTCAAATGTCCTGCCAGCGAGTGTCCGCTCTGCGAAAAGGTAAGAGGGTCGAGAAAACTGGCTTTACTACCTGTTAGTAGGGAGAAAGAGGAAAAGAAAGGAAATATCTGACAAGACAAACTACAAAAAAGACTGTGTAAAATATGCCTCAGATCTTAGTGGAAAGGAAAAACTGTCATCATAGTTTACATTGCACACATTTGTAATTATTAATTACATCTTTATAGCTTATGATTAAACTTTCATATCCATTTCAATCTCCTTCCACTGACTCTTTCTTTTCAAACATGTCATCTGTGAAAGCAGGTTATTACGACCAGTATGATTTATTGTTGGGTGAAATCTAATATTTCTAACACAGACAAGGAAAAAGTTGGTGACGTACAGTGTCAGTATGAGTGGACGAGCTGAAAAAGTGCGGGCGAGAAACAACCTACTGTACAATGTGGATTTTCAGAATCAGAAACAGTCCCGGAGCCAGAAGAAAGTGTCTAGTCAGGCACTTTACTGTCATCACAGTTGAACTGGGAAACTATCCAGACGTCTCTGTTTAGGTTTATCCCCTGTGCTTCATCTGGAATTAAACAGCTGCACCAGGATGTGGGTTTGGGGAAGAAAGGTCAAAGTGCATGGCTGCAAAGTTGTGGCTGCTCGCATTGCAATAACATTAAGGCCAGTTCTCATTCTGATGGCATCATTACAGCCAGTGTAAAGACCAGAAATAACAGTGACAGCTCGTTCAGTCACTGGATGTCCTGTGGATGTGCTCTCCATCACAGGTGTGGTCCAATGCTCCTCTTTCAGGTCAAAACAGCATTTAACATGAATGCTGAGGTTCCACAGGAACACTCACACATTTAATTGTGTATTACACAATGTGCATCATGCAGCAATCCTTTACCTTCTGACAGAGTCCAGTTACAGAAGCTGTTCCCCCCAGTTTCAGTCTTTATGCTAAGCTAAGGGAATCAGAACATCACTGCTGGGTCATGTCAGTGTCAACACTTTTATCTCACGGTTAAAATCCCACAAAGAGAAGATGTAATAAAGGTTTAAAGATGCACAAACACATTCAGTTAAAGGTGCTCATAGAAACAATTATTTAGGAAATATTGAACTCACCCTTTCTGTCTCCTACAGCCTGTTTCAGGTCTCCTGATGTCAGGAAACATTCTGCAGACTCACAACGGCCACAACGGCCTCTCTGTGACACTGGCGTCACCCACGGCCACAGATGTGCCCCACATGCCCTTTGGCTTCAGGCCGTTAGGCAGCTACGGCAGAGCTAAGGTACAGTCCACAGTAAGACTTTTTACACAATCACTAGTTTTGTCACCTTCAGTGCAAACACACTGAACACACATGAGTGTGTGCATGTGTGGTTGTGTGTCCAGGAGCGTAGCTTTGGCTGCAAGGTGTGCGGTAAAGTGTTCAAGCGCTCGTCCACCCTGTCCACGCACCTCCTCATCCACTCCGACACCCGGCCCTACCCCTGCCAGTACTGTGGGAAGAGGTTCCACCAGAAATCAGACATGAAGAAACACACCTTCATACACACAGGTGAGTCACCGCAACAGCAACCTGTGCTGTTAAATGCTCTGAGCCCGTTTTCACACTCTGCTCCCCCCTCAGGTGAGAAACCACACGTGTGCACGGTGTGCGGTAAGGGATTCAGCCAGAGCTCCAACCTCATCACCCACAGCCGTAAGCACAGCAGCTACCGGCCGTTCAGCTGCCCCCGCTGCCAGCACAGCTTCCAGCGCAGGGTGGACCTGCAGCGCCACCAAGAGGCGCAGTGTGGCTATGGAAGCATGTACAGTCAAAAGTGAGTTCATGAAGTGATGGAAGAGATGAAATGAGAGTGAAATGATATTTGTGAAAAATCATAACTGTAAAAATGCACCAAGAAAAGACTGTTCAATAAAAGATGGTTTGCTAAAAACAACATTTGTGTGTGTGTGTGTGTGTGTTTGCCATAACTGAGTGGAGGAGGCATCAGTAATACTCTACAGCTGGGCTCCTGAACAAGATGTACTTCAAGTAAACCATTAGAAAACTTATTTTAAACTAAAAATAAGCAAGTACACTTTCAGTTTACCTTTTATGTACTTATCAGAGATACACTAGACAAAATGATATTTAAGTATACTTGGAGTATACTGACAAGTATACAGAAGTACCCAGCATCCCTTTCAGCCGTTTTACTATGTAAACAAATAATTGATGTTATAAATGAAGAACTGTTGTGTGACCTGGTGTTTTACCTGCTGAACAGAGTAAGTTTGATAGGTCATTAATTATTGTTTTATACACTTATAACCGTTAGTAAGAAGGGTGAGCTATTATTAACTATTAACTATTTTATATGGTTGTCTGCAGCCAAAATTCTGTGGTTACTGTACAGTCGTACAACAGAACAGTGTCATGACAAGTATAAATGTTATATGTGAAGTATAAATTCACATTTAAAGCCTATTGTAAGTTCAGTATTTGTATTTACTAGTAGACTTTTATAAGCTAGAAATTATACTAGTAATACATCCCTAAAAAAATAGCAGTATATATAAAAGTTTATTTGTAGTAAACTTAAAGTGTACTTTTATGAACTAAAAAAGTGGCAAATTTAGTCCCAAGAAGTATTGAAAAATAATTACTACAAGTACATTGGTATCATGATTTGGATTGAAGAAAAGTTATTTTGGATGTTGGGAGCAACACGGAGACTCTCAGAGCACCAATATGAAGTTTGGAGTACACAGACTCAGTACTCAAGTAAGTAGTATTTGCCTAAATACGTACACTTTTACTTTAGGATAACTGCAAGTATAATACTGCTACAAGTAATCTTTACTTAAGTAAAAGTACTACGTACAAAAGTATACGTACTAACTAAAAATACAGTGTGTTATAATCAGTACTGAACTAGATGTTTAAAGAAAATTTACAGTTATTAATTATTAACGGAGCAGATTTGAATTCTTTCTGTTCTGACAGATGCTTCATCCATAATAATACATCAGCGTTTACTAACTGATTATTTATAAGAATCGACATCTGCAAAAAGTAACTAGTAATTAGTTGTTAAATAATTGTAGCAGAGGAGTAAAAGTAAATGAAATGGAAATACTGCAGTAAAGTACAAGTCGCTCAAAATGACATAAGTACAGTACATGAGTACTTGAGAAATGTACTTAGTTACTTAGCACCTCTGTTAGTTGTCCGTGATGACGCTTAACTCCAAGTCTGCTCACTCCCAGGCTGCACACTGCAGAGGTCCTTACAGACTGTTCCACATTCAAACAAATACGTAAATGATGCGTGGCCCAGCCGACACTAACACACGTCCCCGCTCAACACATGTGCATGGTTCTGTTCTCTCTGTGTATCTATTCTCTGTCTGGAAAAGGCTACAGTTAGCCACTAGCTAACATATTGGAACATATGTGTCTGTTTGAATGTTTTTAATCATTTATTACTGCTTTCAATAAAAATAAATGGATGAACATACAGGACTTTACAGAACCGTATGTCTGACTTATTCACAACACAGTAATTTTATTTCTGTTGTGTGATTTGAGTAAGAAAGACCAAGTTGTAACTGACTTTTAGATCAGTTTATTACATCTTATTTCTCACATAAACACACACGAATTCACATAGAGACATGTTTGAAATCCAGCTGATTCACAGTTACAACACAAACAGTGAAAATGAGTCGAACTGCCGTCTCACAGTAGCGTTCAATCATCTCTGACTTTGTGTCCTGTCTATAAAGACGATGGCAAAGTGGTTTCTGTTTGAGTCACTGTGACCAGGTTCGGATCCTGTCGAATCCAGATAAACGTCTCTTAAAGTCACAATTTGCTGCCAGTTGTGAAATGACTCAACGTCTTTTTGTCTCACAGCGTCAAACAAACAGTGTTTCACTTTGAATCAGACCTGTCACGACGCAGCGATGAGTAAGACATACTGCATGTTTTCAGTCCTGTCACATTTCTGCTGCACAGCGACGAACGAACTGCACAAACACGGCTCTGCACACACACACACACACACACACAGGCAGCTGTGCTCGCTCACTCACAAGCTGTTACAACCTCTGTCCCAGTTCTCCTTTCTCAGATTTGCAGGAGGAAATCCTGAGAAAGAGATAAAAGAACAGAACTGTTCAGACCTATGTGGCGTATCAGAGCTGAAATCTGCAGGTGCTCGACTAATACTGATATATTTTCTGGAACTGTTGCTGCGTCTAACCACCGCAGTTTATTTTAAATAAAAAGCTTTAACATTAGCTCTGTGTCACCCAGCTGGAATAACCGGTACAGCTTTACTGTGGAAGCTTACGCAAAAAATGCAAACCAAAAATAAAATGTTACTGTTCTTCAGTGCTTCTAGTTACAGTCAGAAACCTGGTAACTCTTTACATTTTATAACCAACACTCAGAATTAGCATAAACAACACTGAACCAAAGTTACAGAGGCACAAATGTGTACTTTTTTGATTGCCTCTTTCTTTTTTTGGCATAACAAAATAACATAAGTCTGTGGCAAACACATAATAAGAACAAGTTTCTGTATTAAAAGTACTTTGCGCTTTGTTTGGAAAAAATTAAGAAAATCAAGAGACTAACAGCTTCAGACAAAATGCAATTTGTCCAGCACTGATCAAAACGCAGCAATCGTTGTGGCACCAGGTGCTCGGGGAGAGTAGCCACCTTCTGACACAGTTAACAACTCTGCATGCAGGGAATTAAGTCTTCGTTTTAACTTGGCACCACATTCAGCAGCTGGTGCCACGAAATGAGGTCGAGAACTACATATAACAAGTAAGTAATAGCACAACAAACACACAAATACAGCCTCGTTGGTCTTTCAGTCACCAGTTTCTGCACCTTCATGAGGCGTGAGTGAGTGATTCCCCCTTTAATCCTCAGCTCGTTCCTCTACACTGAGCTGCAGGACTGATCGGACGCTGCAGACTGATCGGACGCTGCAGGTGGTGTCCAGATGTTGTGGTCTCCATGATTCTGGTCTGTTAAACGACCTTCGTCTCCTCCAAGCGATGCTGGATGCCCCCCTTCAACAAATGCACAAACATGAAGTCTCTTTATAACACAACACAGAGAGAAAAGTTTTATGTCATGACCTGCAACATCCTCTTTTGTTTCCTTTTTGAAATGTCAGTTTCATCTTTGACACTAACTGGCACCTGCTCAGTTTTTCTACTGCATTCACAAAAAGAAAAGAATATTAACAAGATCAGAATCCGAGATATTAAGTCAGAATCCTTCGATCCTACAATAACAACACTATTTCATAAGAGCTCACACGAGATCATGTGCAGCACATTAATGGTGCAGAAATTGGAACGTCTCAGAACTTGTCTGAGAGTCATCTGCGTTTTAAGATGTCTTCATGAACTGTTAATAGCTAAATCAGCGACATTTGCTGGTTTTTGTAAAAGTTGATTTCTGTTTTGAAACATTACAGACACTGAATTAGCCATTAGCATTTGTTTTATAATAATAATAATAATAATTAACACTTCATTGATTCCCTTGGGGAAATTGTTGTTTGGACAGCTGCTAGACCTGTGTCAGCGCTACTACGGGGTTTCAGTCACTTGTCCAAGGACACCTCGACATGTAGCTTGCTGGGACTGAGAATCGAACCGCTCACCCTTGGGTTGGAGGACGACTGCTCTACCCACTGAGCTATCATGCCGCTATCAAAGCATTGGACAAATTGACCTCATCCCCACTGGGGACAGAAATATCAGAACCAGATTTCATCAAATAGCTGTTGACCAAAGTGGTGGATATTGTCTCATAACTCAAACCGTTCTCTAAGGTTCTTATGAACCAGCTTAGTGTAAAATATAGGCAAAACACATATGGATGTGATGAGGTGATGTATTTCACACTATAACTTTTCACTGAGAAGCGGAAACTGATTTCATTACCTGTATAATTATAGATGGACCACAGTCCCCCCATCAGACCGACGCCCATCACAAAGGCGAGGAACACAATTCCCATCACTGGTCCTATTTCCAGCGCAGAGCCTGGAGTGTTCAGGTCTTTAATGTTGGTTAATCAGTCTCTCAGTAACACAGACGAGTGATCGATAAATAATACTCACCGCTGTCCTCTGGGTGCAGACTTGCCAGTGGGGCCACACTCAGTCTTTTGGTTCTCTGACCAGCAGGGGGCCTCTGCAGTCTGGGTTCCAGTGAAGTAATGGCCTGGGTGACCACCACAGGCCTGGAGAGGTTTCTGATCTCACACTGAGATGGGAATACAGGAGGGGCTGTGTGTTAATTACACCTGTAACTGTTCTGCAGTACTACAATAAAAATTTGTTTTACAAAGCACAAAATGTATAAAGATCAAATGAACAGGATCAGTTTAAGATTTGTGCTTGTGGATTTTCACAGTTTTGGCAAGTACGTACAAATCCTGTAAACTTTAGGAGTGCTGAACGTTTTTGATTTACTTTTGTTGATTTACTACATGTACATGTATAGTACTATATGTAGTATACACTGCATGTCTGTAAAAGTCAACTGTATGTATATCAGGTCTCGTTGGGGTTTTTGACTTTAACGTTTCCAGTCTCCAGCAAGCATCAAATGCTGTGGTAGCATTCACACAAAACAGGGATCTCAGTCTTCTCATCTAAGGCCCCAAACATCCTGCACACAAGGAAGTGAACACAGATGATTTGAGCTATGCAAGAAGATGGAAGACCCCTCGCTTTTGATTATTTCCACCAAGGTTTGGTCTTAACATTGACAGGGACACAACAGCGTGAAACACAAATGACCTACTCCCTGTGTGGTCCCCGAACACCTCGCAGCTCATACTACGCCTCCACTGCTGTATAAGCCTGAACGCTGAGTATGTTCACAGATCGACCTGCTGGAGTGGGTCTTGTCTTTCACGTTCATGTTCTTGCATTGACCATGTTTGGATCCCACTGAGCGTGGTATAAACAAGGTTACACCGCCATGCATTTTCTTTGCTTTGCGAGGCATTGTGGGATTTGAGGTGATATGGGGCAGACCCACAGAGAGACTAAAAAGTATTTTATGTAAATTTGTTTTACCAAAGAGGCAATGCTACCAGCTGTGGATACATGTCTGCGGAGGATTTTACCTTCTCTGTAAAAACAGAACCAAAGTGCTGCTTTGCACAATGTCAGGTTATGTACAGTATTTTGTAGTATCTGCATTTCTGTATTTGATATGATGCTTTATCCTGGTTTGTGCTCTGAAAGTGTTCTCTCTGCTGTGTTTTTTTGTTTCCATACCCGTTGTCCAGTCGACTTAGATACGAGTGGTGGTATATGTACTCCACCCTGACAGGCATTCTTTACTGTTTTTTTCCTCGTTGAGTCAGACACACACAGGCGAAGGCTGCAGTGCAGAAACTGCATAGAGTCATTGAAAACTGGTCGCAGGATAAAACTAAATCTCAACGGCTGTATCTTCTCCTCTGCGCGCATGCTGGTGCTACTGTCTGACATCCTTACTGCTACTTCTCTCCTTTCAACTTTGTGCTGGAGTGAGATATCTCCATCTCTGGGATAAATTCTGCCTTTATCCTTTCCATCTTTCAGTTTGCTGTTGCCTTCATACTCTTCCTCCTCTTCATCTTTAGGCTTTGCTCCGAGAATCAGAGAGGAGTCTGAGGAACAGCCCTCACTTATGACTGACCAGAAAGGAGATTTTTTGGGATCTGACAGAGGGGAGACCACACATGACTTCACCTCCACAACATCTGTGAGGGGCCCTTCAGCTGAAATCTGCAACAGTGAAAGAGTTCAGAGCAGGACTGAGGGAACATAAAGATGTACCAAGACTTTTATTTTGCGCTCACATGCACACCTCAATATATACACGTTGGTTTGCAGGAATGACACAGGGACCAATCCTCCTCCGCTCATAGCTCTCAGTGACAAATAGCTTCAGCAGAAGAACTGGCCCCGGTCTAGGTCTCAGTGTTGGGAGGAGGCTCAGTTCTGGACCGGGCCCTCGACCCCACAGCCCTGTCTGAGAAGAGCTTGGCTCATCAGTATTATCAACGGCAGGTCCAGGAGGGCCAGGGACTGCAGCCAAACAGCCAAGCTGAGAGAAAGGATGGACGATTTAGTGATAAGTAGTTAATGAATAATGGTAAAAAAAAAATACACTAGCTTCAGAAAGTATTTTTCACACTTTATTCTGTAGTAAGGAACTGATTGATGGAGTGAGCCTGAGATGTTTGTCTTTCTGCCAGGTTCTCCCATCTCTGAAGAGGAACGCTGAAGATCTGTTAAAGGGATCGTTTGGCTCCTGGTCACCTCTCTGACCAAGAACACTTTAGAAAGATTCCTGGTTAAACTTTTTTATGAAAAAACATTTTTATGATCATTGAGGCCACTGTGCTCCTGGAAGACACAAAGCTATAGATACAGATTTATACCCTTGACCTGATCTGTACCTCGCCAACATTTTATCACAGAGTGACTTGAACTTCATGTTTTCGTTTTTGTCTTGACACACAGTTTGAGGGATTGTTGGAACCTTCTACAAGCAGGTTTGTGCTTTTCTAAACTATGTCTAGTTAATTCTGTTTACCACTGGTGGACTCAATCAAGTTATAAATTAAAACAAACAGGATTAACCTGATCCCAAACAACATTTGCAACAGTTTCCAAAAACATGTTTTCACTCTGCGATTATAGTTCATTGAGTCTAGATAGGAAGGGGTCTGACTACTTTCTGAGGCCACTGTATATTGCATTAAAGACATACATGCACTCAAACATATATACAAATATCTTACATGTATGCCAAGTGGTCTTTTGGACTGCTTCCCTGTCTCATTAAGGGACAAAATGGTCTGAGGTTTGTCTTTCCATAATAACACCTGGTAAGAAACGAGAAGAGATAAGGAAAAAGAGTGAAACAGTATATTAAGGATGTGTGGTGTGATATCATTTCTAGCAACTAGCCTTTTTCTACATTGGCTCATAAATATTTTTTAGTGGGGAGCAGGAGAGCACAGGTTAAAAACAACACTGAAGACTCTCTGCTGCAGTTGGTAATGTTCAACTGTCTTCTGCTTATCTCACTTGTGGTGTGCCACAAGGCTCAGTTTTAGATCCCCTATTGTTTTCTGTTTACATGCTTCCTCTTAGCAATATAATTCACAAATATCATAAATGTTTTATTTCAGTGACACCAGGCTGTATGCACCAAACAATATTGTCACTCTCACTAACTGTCTTTACTATAGTATCATCTGAATGTGAATAAATCAGACCATATTCAATTCAATTCAATTCCGTTTTACCAAAAGCACCAAATTACAAATGAATCATCTCAAGGCACTTTACATATTATATGTTATATGTTATTATATGTCCACCAAGCTTCATTCAGCTCATCCATAAAAACCTCGGCAGTCTATCAGTGAATGTTAAACCTGTGGTATTTATTAAGTAAGAAAGTTGTAACGTTCAATTTCAAACTAATTCTCATTCTCTTGCGACATCAGTTGCAAAATGTATAAATGTTGTAGTTGTTGTTGTGATTTGGTATTTTATTGTTTCATCTGTCTATTATATCTGTTTACTATCTTCATATTATTTAGTACTGTTTTTATCCATATATATTTTCCTGTAATTTTCTGCTTTTTAAAGAACTATAACTTTGTTGTGTATAAATAAAGTTGTTACATATATATGAAACTGATATCTTGTTAAAGTCACTAAGATAAAGATAGTTTAAGGTTTAAGGTAAAATTCAAGATTTGCTTGTTTGTACTGGCCTTTGGGTGCTCTTAATAATTTTAGTAGTTTAGTATAATATTTTCTTTTTGTTTATTTATAGAAGATGGATTTTACTGATTTTTTTGTTTTATCTTTAACATTTGTGTATCTAACGTACGTTGGTAATGCCTTGTATTCATTGTTATTGTAATTTGTACAGCACTTCCCTGGTGCTCTGTAAATTTGGTGTTTCATGACATACAGCTCCTGCCTCTGTAGTTTGTTTCTTTTTCACTTTTCTGAAATCTCTCCTCGTCATCCTTCTCACCAATTTCCTGCCTCTGAACTGATTTTCTCTGACTTAATTTGCCTCTGTGTGGCGTCCCATTTTTAGGCTTTAACTGAGCAATGTTCTGGTCGAGATGACCTGGGTCGTGACCCTTAATAGCACAACTTCCATCTACCACAATTCCAAGCGTCTATTATGCATCGTGTGTTTTTGTTTTTACCGCTGTCTGATAGACTTTTATCTTATTTGACTTCAGATGTTTCCCTCTGTTTTCTAACAGCTTCACTCATTCAGTTTTGTTGTTTGTCCTTCTCCGATGTCCACTACATTTTTTCTCCTTCTCTTTTGTTGCTTAGTGTTTATAATATGCAACTTCAGGAATTCATAAATTCATAGATATTCATATATAGATTGAGGTAAATAAATCAATATCTAGGATTTAAAGATAAAAAAGTGGTTTATGTCTCTTTTTCTCTCCATATTTCTTATCTCACCATGTTTTTGTACTGCACCCCTCTGGGCTGTCCTACGAGCAGTCCCTCAGTCCCACAGGAAATGACCGGGAACACTAACAGGAAATGGCTCCCATTAGACTGAGCCTGGCACATCGGGTCTCGCAGAGTCACGACAGCCACTGGGTCAGACAAACCCTGGAGCAAAGAACTGATGTTAGAACATGTAACCTGGGATGGATTACTGAACAAAGGCCCCTTGTACTCAAGCCTCTGTCTAAAGTGACTGTTAAAATTTGTCACTGGGAAGTTAATTTACCACAAAGATGCAAAATAATAAAGACAAGTAATACAAGTGGATACGAGGATAATTGTGATGACCACAAAGAAGCACAGAATAACCGCAAGTAGACTCAAAACAATGAGGAGACTCAAAATCTGCAAAACAACTACAAACATAAGAGACTTAAAAAAAGGAGATGCAAAACAACAACAAACACAAAACAGCCACATACACATGAAAAAATAACCACAAAGAGCTTCAGAGCAAGCACAACAACTACAAAGAAACTCAAAATGACTAACGGAGATGTGCAGAGATTCAAAATAAGCTAAAAATACTCATAAATGCATAGAGACAGAAAAAGACCTCAGCTTCCAGTCTGGGGCCACACAGGGATTCACACAGAAACATATTGTTGTAGCTGCCTTTTCTTTATGAAATGTTTATTAATTTTCGTACACGACTATATTTAGTATGAAGACCTGCAGGGTGTGTTGGTCCACAGTCACGCTGAAGCGTCCGTCATCACACTGCACCGTGAAAATCTCTTGGCCTTGTCCTGTCAGCCACTGCTTCAGCCTGCACTCCTCAGCCAGGGAAGGCCTCAAAACCAGAGGATTCACCACTGCAACCGCATCTGTGGTACGAACAGAGAGGAGGCATAGACATGCACAGTTTACATACTCACACGTTCTCTTCTGTACGCTTCCGTACATTCAGTACGTGCAACGATGGAAATAATTTCATTTCTCATTCTCTGCTTCAAAGAGAAAAAAACTGAAATATTCATTCACACACTGATGGAAACAAGAGACGAGCAGTGGACCTGACCTGTCCCCCCTCCAGCCAGCTGGATCAAAAAGCGATTGGCCAGGTCAGCCTCGGTGTAGGAGGACACCTTGGTGTAGCCGCTCTCCCTGGCCCAGACGAGAAGGTCAGAGATGGTGGACAGGTCGGAGACGAGGGTAGTGGAAAGGGTCAGGTCAGGCACAGGTGGGTAGGGTGGGGATACACTGTTGGAGGACTACAGAGCAAAACAGAAGTCCACAATGAATCAGTTCAGTTTTATTTACATAGCGCCAAATCACAACCGGATTAATTTCAAGGAACTACTTAGGGAGAAGTTGATGCTTTTTAAATTCTTCCAGTGGTGGTAGCTGCCTTGTTAGCAAGACTCCAGCAGTTTTTTGACATAGTGAGATTAAATACTTAGACAATGAATCTTACACCAGAGCGAGGAGGTGCTTACATGAACGGAGATGTGACCCTTGACACCATGAGCATTAATGGCCCAGTTCACCGGCACCGAACTGCTAAGAATCAGCACGACTTTCTGTGGCTTTGAGTTTCCCACAGGGGGCAGAAGAGAGACAATCACCTCCACCTGCAGAGAGCTGAGGGACCCAGAGAGAGGAAACAAAATGTTAATTAAAAAAATTATGCTCGTCAGGACTTTCTGAGGCTGCATGTTCTCACCCACAGAGTCCTGATCCTGCTGAATGCAGCTTGATCACGTGGACCTCAGGACTGGTGCCACCTGCTGGAGTGTAGACACAGCCCTGCACTTCCTGTGGCTGCAGGTCAGAGGTTATGTAGTTGTGAGAGAGGAACATTGCCTGCAGCTGGCACGCGGCGGGCAGCGTCGGATCTGTAATACAGAGACAAAGCTTTTGTTTTGAAATTGAGGAGATCTTTTTTCAGTAAACCATTCAGACTCCAGATGACTGATAAGATCACCTGAATTTAACCCACACGGTGTCACAGATGTTTGACTTCAGCGTTTACTGGGAACCCACAAACACAGATAACTTTCTATTTTTTATTTTATTTGCACAGTTATGGTAGTTTTTAGTTAGTTAGTTACTGTGCAGTAAATTCACTTAAAAAGACAAATCTCTCCAACAATATGAAGAAAATTCTAACTTCTGTAGCACGACACTCGTTGGCTCACCCTCTCCCAGTCGGATGTAGACTCGATTGCCGTGTGTTGTGTGTGTCAGGGAGGACAGGTTGCCGTGGTGTTTCAGAGCCCAGCGGTGCAGCGCACGTGGGCGAAAAGGGAGGAAATGCACCGTCTGGATGTTCAAACGCAGGGAGCGGGACCGGACACTGGAGTTTGAGGACACCTTGCAGAGGGGGGGAAAGAAAAACCTAATCAAGCAATCAAAGAAGTGACACTGAGGACGTCATCACTACATTGGGGCCCAAACACACCTTTAACACCGGGGCCCCAGATTAAGAGACTCAGTCATTTTGTGTCTTTTTTGTCACTTCATAGTTTTTTGCATCTTTTTTGCTCTATCGTGTCTCCTTGCGTTTCCTCCTGACTGACCTGGACGAAAACACGGAGGTTGGGGGGCAGCCTCTCAGCCTCCAGCCACCATCTGACTGGAAGCTTGGAGCTGAGCAGCAGGTGGAGGGGTCTGAGAGGTGTGTGGGACGGAGACAAAGGCTTCAGCAACACCGTCACCTGTGGACAGGACAGGAAAGGGGTGGAGTGTGGTGAAGCTGTAAAGACCCTGTTCCTTAAAAAGCCTGAAGCTCGTTACCTTGTGTTCAGGGTTCGTCACTCTCCCCACTGCGATGACGTGAGTTTCCTTGTTCCCGTGTTCTCTACCAGCACAGCCCGGACCAGCCTCAAACCTCTCCAGCAGACCCTGAACAGGGTGTAGCGCCCCCACTGGACTAGTCCCAGAGCATCGCATCTCTTCAGGTTGAACTGAGGAGGAAACATGGAAATAGATTCTGTCCTGTTCTCAGCTCAGTTCAGTTTGTTTTAGGCAGCTGTGCTCTGAGGATTTAGGTTTTTGTTTGTCAGTTTGTCCCGTTCTCTCAAACACGATATCTCAAGAACACGTTAAGGGAATTTCTTCAGATTTTATACAGTCATCCACTTGGACACATGCATGAACTGATTAGAATTTGAGTCTGGACAGACGTGCAGGTAAACCACAGCTGAGGTTTTCTAGTCTCCTGCCGCTTCAGTCCTCTCGGCATGCTTCACAGATCAGGTGGTAAAATCTAATCTGGTCTTCCTGCATTTGAGATTTTGTCCATTTGCTTATATCTAGTGGTAAAAACTCTGGGGAAGGCAGATTGTTGACACAGATACACTGACCTCTTGGATCAGGAACCTGGAGGCTGTTGTTGATCGGGCTGACGGTTGTAAAGGGGTTTTTCATTCACCAGGCGTTTTGGCTGCTTGAGCTGATTCATTTAATGTTCTTGTGAGTCAGAGTTTGTGTCTGAAGATATATAAAGAGATGTCAGCATCCAGTCCATCTGGGTCCTAACGTTCTTACCTGACACTGTCTTCCAGAGCAGAAGGAGACAGAAAACAGTCCATCCAATCCCTGACAGCGAAGGCATCATTAATGGGATGGATCTTCCTGGAAAATATTAGTGAACAGAAACATGATGAAGTATAAACCTGTTTCCAGTGTCTAAATGTGCCCAGTCCACTAAAAACATCATCACATCATCATAGCAACAATTAGTTTGTTTATTAGCTTGATTAGTTCAGCTACAGATAATCTATCAGTAACTAATCGTTTTGGTTCCAGCTTCTCAAAGGAGGATTTCACTTTGCTGAATAACAGAAACAGTTTGACTAGATCACAGCTCTAACAGGCTCATTTTGAAAAGAAAACCAAACTGAAGTCACTTTAAAGACAAGTAAAGAGTCAAAATCATAATATATAAACTGTACATTTACAAAGTCACAGTTATAGGAATAAAAAGTCAAAAACATGCAAAAAAAAAAGAACGATCCCATAATTTTGACTTTCACGTGATCATGTTTCATCCACCTGTCAAAATGTAGAAATATCAGTCTGAGGTCAAAAAGGAAATGATTTGTAAATGTCTTAAAAGTCCAAACCTGAAATCTCTCATCTCCCAAAGTGTTAAAACCCTTAATGCAGTACTTTTACCCATTTCTCAGTCAATTTATACTTCTTTATACAGTATTATACTCAAACTGGATGATAAAATTAAACTGAACATTTAAAAACAAACAGAAACTAATCTTACAGCTCATATAAGTAAAGTAAGAACTGTAGAAACATTCAAATACTGCACTTACATACAGATTTGAGTATTTTTATGGTTCTTAAAATAAACTAATAAAAAGTCATTTGAATAGATCAGTTGGTTAAAATCATCAACACACACATACATGTAGTTTTAGTGTTACTCAATTACTACACTTAATTACAGCTACTTCATGCTAATTTGTACTCTTATATAAATATATAAATACATGTCAGAGGTAAATTTAGTACTTTTGTTACCCTGTTACTCCTGTGTAAAAATCAGCTGCAACTTCTTTATAATTCATCAGTAATAATAATCCAATAATAAACGTACATTTGGTACTTCAAGTATAGTTTAATGTTTTTATACTTTTATTAAAGTAAAATTTTGAATGTAAACTAGTAAGTTACAGCCTGCTAATTACATAATAATCACCCAGTAATTGTTCCATAGTTTAAATGTAATTTAAACTAATTAATGTGAAACATGGCCGAAAGTTTTATATAATTTAATATTTGTAATGAAATAGTGTGAAACAAGTTTGAAATTCTGATATAATTACACAAATTTGTGTTTCTGTGATTTACTAGGTTACCCAGGACTCACTTGTAATAAAGTAATTCTACTCTGTGGTAATGATACTTTTACTCATTGTAAGTAAACTAACACAAGTACATCTTCAACAACATGTTACGTCTAAAAGCTTGTTTCCTCCAACTGTTTCTAATCTGGTCTAAAGATGAGAAGAAAAGTTTTACTCACCGGCAGCTGCTGATCCAGCTGTTGTTTCAGGTCTCACTGTGCAGACTGGATTCACAACTCAACACACACACACTCACAGACACACACTTCTCCTCATTTCCTAAACACACAACCACACAGTCACACACACCCTCCACATGTTGAACCAGGCTTGAGTCAGGTGTCTCGGTCCAGCTGAGGGGAAATATTTCTCAGGGGAAACTCATTTTACACACTGGGCAGGACTGGAGGAGGGGTGCGCGGGTGTGGGTGTGGGTGTGGGTGTTTGTAAAGAGACAATGAAAGGGGCGGGGGGAGGGACTGTGGGATGGTGTGACAGAGTGGAGAGAGAGATGGCGAGGAGAGGAATAAAAGGCTGAGGAAACGTCTCAGAGCGTAGATGGCAACAGGAAGGAGGGCCAGAGGGAGGAAAGGAGGGACGAGGAGGAGGAGGGTGGAGCTCAGGAGTTTGACTGGCAGGTGAAACGTTTGGGGGGGGGGGCACACACTTACAGAGGGGACCACAAGTCTCAGACCACACAGAAAATGAACCTGGAAACAATCAGAAGGTTTGATGAGTTAAAAACAAGAAGCTTTGATAAGACTTTAGATCAGAGGCTGGAAATAAACAAGGATGTAATTATTTATATATTTATTTTGGTTTATGTACACTACTCACAAAAAGTTAGGGATATTTGGCTTTCGGGTGAAATTTATGGAAAACGTAAAAAGTTCACACT
>JAUMHL010000029.1:21424806-21452582 GCA_032362345.1 Sandelia bainsii
AAAGGTTATAGTGCATTTTAGGTTCATCCTGAAATTTCACCCAAAAGCTGAATATCCCTAACTTTTTGTGAGTAGTGCATGAGCTGTGAACAAGCAGGTACTTTTTGCAGTAGTTGTTGTATTCTTTGCTGTCGTGTGACTTTTTGTTTTATATTTTATTTTTTCGTCCTGAATGTGACTTTGTACTGTAGATATTTTTAGTAGATACAGTCAAAACAAATTTGATTTCTTCCCCGTGTAGCTTTGCAGTGTGAAGTAGCTGGATGCTGGGTGGATATTTATACAGAAAGATCACTTTATGTGATTATTAAAAATTATCAGCTTAAACAGAACCTGTTTTCTCTGGTTCTGGAGATTTCAAACAAAAACCTGCAGGTGATGAGTTTAAAGACACCAACCTGCAGCAGAACATTGCTTCCTGTTTGTCCAAACCTGACGGATATTTGGTGTTTTCTGAGTCAGAAAAGTGATTTTTGTTCCGACATATTCAGTTGGTGGTTTTAGTCAGTGAAGCAGAAATGAACAAACTGACATTTAGCTAAATTACAGCTCAGCTTTCAGTGTTTTTCAGTGCACATCTCCTCTTATGACCATAAATCACTGCTCACTGTGAAAACCGATCGTTCTAATTGCTCTCTGAGGCCTCTGTGCAGTGTGTGTGTGTTTCGCTCTTTGTCTACGTCTTTCAATCCTACTAATAATTCCAAGAATTTATTTAATGATGACCATTAACATTAACAGCTGGGACCCAGCCTGGCTCTGGACTCTGTACCATCGATCTAATCACTGCTCAGAGATGGAATTTTGTTTTTGTCAAATGGCTGCAAAGACAGTCAGATATTTTTAACCCTCATGTTACAATTTACTCGACAAAATCCACCTGAGCACTTATGAGTTCGGAGAACTGATCGTCAGCAGCTTTAGGCCGAGTTCACTGGGCTGCTGCCAAAACCGTTGTTACTGCGTCTGAACTGTGAATAATGATGTGACACAGTAAACATAGAAGTGGTGGAAGAAATACTCAAAGCCTTTACTCCAATACAACACTACAGAAATACTCTAATACAAAAGTACTGTGTGTACTGCATGTACTCAAGCATCAAAAGTACCCAATGACTAATAAATGATGATACAGTATACTGCAAACAGAGTAATATTAATTTAACTGTAAATACTTTATAAACCAGAGGTTGAAACATAGACACTAAAGTTCTTCTGTTTTTAGATTTTTGGACTTTTTTAATTTTTTTAGATGCTTTAAGTGAAAATTTAATATTTTTTTCCATCATTTTCTCCTCTTAGCTGAATCATTTAGAGGGAAAAGCAGCTTTTGGTGGAACTGATAACCTGTAACAAGAGCTTAATATATAAAGATAATATATAATTTAAAATTCATATTGAAAGTACAGTTTATAGAGAGAGAGGATGGACAAACTGTAGATCTGTTGACGCTGACGAGTCAGAAGAGTCCACGTTTTAGCTTGTTTTCAGGAAAATGGACGTCAGGTTCTTCGTGCCAGTGAAAGATGTGACGTGTGAAGGTGCCACTGATGGTGTATGTTGGCATTTAGGAGAGATAAACGCTGCCATCAAGACGTCTTTTCTCAGGAAGTCAGTGGATTTTCAGCAGCGTGTGTCAGATTTAACTGAAATCCACAAGTCGTTGTAAAGACGTAAAGAAAATCAGACCTGCTGGTGGCGCTAGAGGTAAAAGTAATGTAACACAGTGTGTACTTATCAGTTAATATTTCATTACTTATTTAAGTTACTATCTGTTGAGAAAAGAAGTGAAATTATGCAGCAAAAACAAAATCTGAGAAAATAGTTCAGAAGAAACTTTATTTTTTCTTCTTTTTTCCTCTTCATAAACCAGTGGTTCTTTTATTAGAACCACTGTAACTGCAGTGGTTCTTTTATTAGAACCACTGGTTTATAAACTCTGCTGCTTCAATATTACTAATCTGTATGTAAATTGATTGATTCTGCTTTTAACCCCCCAACAGGCCACTGAACAACTCAACTCACAAACAACGTATGACAATAAATGAGTGCTTCTGTGCCGGGTTCACATCTTTACTGAGTCACAGTTCCAACATGTTTCATCATAAATGACAGAGGAAGAAACAGACGAGGAAAAACTAGAGATCACAAAAAAAACAACAAGATTTCTAAAAGGTTTCTGTGATTGAAAAACGATGTCGCTAAAAATCAGTTGTACCGAGAGACAGTGGAAAGAGGAGACGATGAAGAGGTGTCCTGTCCCGTCCAGACTCTCCTCTGTTCACTTAGAAGTCTCTCTTTCCTCTGGCTCCCCCAGGTGTTCACATGCAGGTGACACATTCACGACTGAGGCAGCAACACACACACTGAGCAGCAACACACAGCACAGGGAAAAAGGGACAGGAGACTGGAAACTGCTTCCTGTCAGAATAATAATCTGACTCCGAGGCTCTTGCAGAGTTTCTCACATCATCTGCGTTATAGTCTGTTATTATCTCGACTTCCTCCTCTTCTAAAAGCCGCCGCAGGTCGTCAGGCGTCAGCACATCGTGCAACACTGATTCTCGGTTCGACACTCGGCCCAGCCAGTTTTCATCCTGTTGTAAACACAGACACACAGACAGATCATCATCATCATCTCTCTAAGTGGGACACGGAGTCGGCCTCACTCTCAGTCTCCTTTCAGAGTCTGTGTCTGGCAGTGGGCAGCTAATAACCCCCGACACCTAGCAGAGGTCAGAGACGTAATCAAAGTCCTTGAAGTAGTCCTGCTCCTTGCGTGAGAGGGTGCGGCGCTCGCGGGGCGGCGTGAGGGTGGGAGCCTCGGCCGTGAACTCCTGGTCAAAATTGCTGACATCTTCTTTTCCTCCGACGGTTGGGACAAACGGTGGCGGGACTTTCCTCTGGAGAAGAGCCTCCCAGTCCATACCCTAAACGACATTCAGGTTTAGTTTGGTAAAAGTAAAGGGCAGGTTCACAGTTTCTGTTCAAACAACAGTCAGGTGTAACGCTGAAACAGGATGTAAATTAATCTTCCAGTCTCCTCTTTATGTCTCTGTTCAGTACAGTACTGCAGGTTTTATCCTCAGCGTTTGATGGAAAATATCAATTTATGGTCAGTTTTTTAACATTACTAAAACTAAAACTTTTAGAAAGTTGCCCTCACCCTGAAGAAAGGTTGTTTTTTCACGTCTTCAGCATCTTTTTCTCCGGAGCCCAGACGTCTCTCAGGATTCCTTCTCAACAGCTGCAACACAGATTCAACATAAAGATCATTTATTTAAATTTAAAGATTTCCTGTCATGCTGCTTTATACCTCTACTCCAATGTTAAATTTGATGGGTTTTATTCTTGTCTTTAAAATCTGCTGTAGCTGCTGAGCCTCATGAAATTCAAAGCTTTGTTATATTTGCTGCTTTTACTTTGAAAGATTTTAATCTTTTAATATTTTTGAGTTTGAACTAAACAAACACTGTGAAGGTTTCACTGTTTTCTGATTTCTACAAACTCAACAATACAAAATAATCAGTAAATGAATTTGAATGAAAATCATCTATTACTTACAGAGTTAAAATATCTCCACCTCAACCAGCTACAACCTTAAAATGCTGCTGACACGTTAACGTAGGAGTAATAATAGTGTAACTTATATTTTCCTGCATTGTAAAGTACATTTTCTACACTTACTTCCTTTTACTTAATTTAAATTGTAAAAGCACAAATTTTACTTCTAAGTATTTTCACAGTGTAGTATTAGTACTTTTACTTCAGTAAAGAACCTGATTACTTCCTCCACCCTGTCAATATTAATTTATTTCTAGCACAGCTGAATACAGTTAAATTGAGTGAGGAGCAGAGCGGGAGACTCACCCGCCTCATGATGCCGATGGCCTCAGTAGAGAGGAAACGTGGGTATCGCACTTCATCGTTTACTATGCTGTCAAAGACCTCCTCCTCATCATCACCTGGGAACGGAGACTGAAACAAACGCATTATTTAAGCCCACCCTGTTCATGCCTCCATAAACTTAAAGATCATCTTTCCACACTCAGCAGACGAGTAAATTAAATGTCTTCTCACCTCTCCAACCAGCATCTCATAGATGAGCACCCCGAGCCCCCACCAGTCGACTGCTCTGGTGTACGATGTGTCTGTCAGCACCTCTGGGGCCAAAAACTCAGGGGTCCCACAGAACGTACTGGTCCTGTCCCCGTAACCCATGCCTTATTAAGAAAAGAGGAAGAAGAGGATTATTGACTGTGATGGTGACAGACAGAGATAAATTAAGCAGATTTTTGTCTCTTGTTATTAATGTTCTAATACATTAAATACATCATGGTCACTCACCTTCTTTACAGAGGCCAAAGTCTGCTATCTTCACAAAACCCTCTGTGTCGAGCAGCAGGTTGTCCAGTTTAAGATCTCTGTCAGAGGAAGGTGATGGTACATTTTACTGTGGGAACAAAGGGGGGCGTGTGTCCCTCTGGTATTTGTCATGTGTGAGACCATACAAATACTCACCGGTACACAATCTTGTGGTCGTGAAGAAACTGCAGACCCAAGACGACACAGGCGGAGTAGAACCTGTTGATGGATAAAGAGAGAAATGAACACGCGCATTACCACAGAATCACACTTAACACATTCAAGAACATGTGGACAAAGACGCACAACAGATGCAAAGAGGACACAGGCTACTGACAGAACTCTGCAGCCAAACACGATCCCTCAATCAATCTTTCATCCATGTTCTTTGTTTACTTAAAATCAGACAACGCACGTTGGGCATACATACAGGTTGTGTGGTTAAAGTCCTACAACGCTTCAGCTCAGCACAATCTCCAGGGTTTAGTTTGATAATTCATATATTTAGTTAGATAATTCATTTTATTTTAGTTTGATAATTCATATATAATTCTGGGTTTAGTTTGATACTTCATAGTTGTAGTTGTGATAGGTGGTGAAAATGACCAATCGTGTTAATAATGTGATTACAGAGAGGTAGAATGTCGACCTCCTGGAGTCACGTGTACAGTGAGCTCATCACTGAGGCCTTAACGTGTTCTGGACACACACACACACACATCATGTTTCTTCTCTTTAACACTCACACGGCGCGTGGCTCAGAAAACACATCTGCGTGTATGTGCATCATCAGGTCTCCTCCTGCCGTGTACTCCATCACAAAACACACGTGCTCCGGCGTCTGGAAACACGCCAACAGGTTGACCAGGAAGGGGTGGTGGGAGACGTTGACGGTCTCGAAGATCCGCTTCTCACACATCAGACTGGAGACACACAGAGGAGGAGGAGGAGGAGGAGGAGGTGAGTGTGAGACATTAACTCATGTATGAGGTCTAACTGTGAGCTGCGTTACCTCTCCACTTCGTCGCGTGCGACGATGTCTCCCTTCTTCAGGGCTTTGATGGCGTAAAGGCTGCTGGCCCTTTTGTACTCTGACAACAGCACCTGAAGAGTCCAACAGAGGCTTTATTCATCTGTTCAGCATTTGGAATTTCACAATAAATTTAAAAACTTTTCATGTGGTCTTGGAAAATTGGGCTCCAGATTTCGACATGAACAAATGTAAATGTCATATAAAAACATATGAGTATTGAACAGATACTTAGGCTTTGAATGTTAGTAAGATCAATTCACCGTTAAATAACAATTAAAACAACAAGATTTTGTTGGGGTTATGAAAGGATCAACTCAGCATCCAGATGAAGCTGCCAGATGCTGAGTCAGGTCTTTGCTGGACTTGTTCCTGTGTCTCAAAGAAGAAACTCTGAGAAACTTCTCATCAGGTTTTGACAGGTCTTCCACTCCTGTTTTTGTCCTTGACCTCTACAGATTCCTCTATCACACTCAATATGTGTCACTTTATCCTAAAGAAGCTGTTTTTCTTTAATACTGAAACACTGTGAACATATTTTCTAGTTATATTCTAATAAAGGCACTAAGAAATAAACGGCTGCACATTGTGATATGATAAAGAAATTATTCAAGGAGATAAAATTCCCGCTTGGGGACAGCCTCTCCAGGAGACACAGAGCAACATTAGCATTCGTTTGCAGGTTGAAGAAGATCTTCCAGGTGAAGCTACGTTCAGTGTTCACTCTCCCTTGAGCTTGGTTGTTGGTCTCCACCACCTTCTAAAGGAAATCTGCTAAATGCACCTCTGTGTTCACCCGCTGCTCTCTAGCTGTGTCTGTCTGCTCTTTGCTGATGAGCAGGTTGTGGACAGCGGGTTTATCTAAAGCTTTTTACTGAAACTGCTGCCTGCTTGGTCTACAAACAATGAAGTGGTGAGAATGAGAATGATGCTAAAAGCATCTGTGGAGTTGAGAGTCTGGTGATAATCCATCTCCTCACATTATATACATCACTTTGATGATCGAGACAAATCACATTTTTATTGGATAAAACACAGCATAGTGAGTGTTATTACTTAGTGCTGAGGCAGGCACGTCCTGTGCATTAAGAGTGTAAGGGATTTGTTCATCGTGTGAGGACAAAGGAAGCACGAGTACCTTCCCAAAGTGACCCCTGCCGAGCACCGCTAGCAGCTTGAAGTCCTGCAGGCAAAGAGGACCTCTGCTGGGTCTGCAGGAGAGATTACAGGCAGATTATAGGCAGCGTGCAACATACAGTAACAAACATGATGACACATACAAGCAGCAGTGAAAAAACACACATCCTACACACCACACTTCCATAGTGTAAATGCAGTATTTCTCATTCAGAGGTGACATATGCTGTAATCCACACTAATGATGACTTGGCTTTAATGCCAGGTGTTAAAAAAAGAGGCTACAACATGCGACCATATTGCAAGTGGGGGTGTTTTTCTGGTGTCAAGCTGAGTTGGCCATATTGCACAAAGATATGCTCAGGTGAGGTTTCTATGTGCATGGATGTGTGTGTGTGTGTGTGTGTGTGTGTGTGTGCGAGAGAGAGGGAGAGAGTGGCGCTTGTGTGCGTTTCTGCACCTGCGTAAAGAGTTCCGGGACTCAGATCTGCTGGGCTTCTCGTGAACAGGGGCATCCGGCGTGGGAGGGGGCTCGATGACAGGCGTCTGTTCCTGTGAAATACCGCAGAGACGGAGGACAGGACGAAGGGAGGGGAAAAGTGAGAACAGCAGAAAAATTAAGACACACAGAATAATTCAGGATATTTACAGTGGGAGCTCAGTGATACAGCCTCAGATCTGGACGTATGACAAACGATGGAGGGTTGAACATGAAACACCCCTTTACTCTTCATGGTGTAGTACACACGTCACTACACACATTCAGAAACCAGTAGTTAGTTTCTAATACAAGTGCCGAAGATAATCCAAAAGAAATGTCCATTATTATAAAGTTTTAACAATATTAAAACCAACTTTGACATCAGTGATGTGTTTTTGTGAAACTCAAATTTTGAGGTATTTCACCGGCAGACAACGACACAGTTTCTAAACTCTATAAACTTACAGTATCTCTCTCTCCTCCTGTGGTAAAATATAATTAATTTACAAAGGGAAAATGAGAAAACACCTGCTGAACCCACAGTAGCTCTAGAAGCTCTTTTCTCCTCTGTTCTCGTCTTTCACACATACTTAGACATTTTCCTTTACTCATCATGACCATGTCTGTTGTTTATGTTGTTAAAATAATGAGGCTCATCGTGCCCGGCTGCCAGATTCCCGACTGGCCGACAGCCTCGCTCCTCCCCTCTTCCTGCCCACCACTCACCCCACTCCCCTCCTTGCTCACTGCTAATTAGTTCTCTAAAAAACATCAGAGTAATTAATCCCATAATACTTCGACTCTGTTGAACAGGCCATCTGCCACAGGCCCTCTCCCCCTCTGACTCTCTGTGTCTGTCTGCTTCCCTGCTCTCTACAGTTCAGATCTGCTTTATTAGCAAAACCACAATGAATCACTATAGTACAAAACATGCTGCACAGGGTTCATAATATACTGTAATAATTCACAATGTACTGTAACATAAATCTTGAAAATATATTATATATGATAATATCTGTTATCGTGTCGATTTCTTTTTCTTCTAATTATATAATTATTGTAAAATATTATAGTTTTATGCTATTGCATGTCAAATATTTGAACTAAGCTCCAACCTAAGCTCCCTGAATGTAAAGTCAACAGCATCTGTGGTGCAGAAATCAAAGGGAAAACAAACTCATTTTAAAGTTTATCTTCAAAGTTTCCACATGTCACAGCGGAGCAGTGAACAACCAGCTGTGTGGAGTGAAATGTCATGAAAATCTCCTTAACTTAAATTACTAAACCTAAAACAGAAACTAAGAAACTAACAAAGTAGAAAACAGTCCATGAAATAAATCTGAAAGCAACAGTGAAACAAACAAAAACTAAACAAACAAAACATCAAAATAAGAAATTTGAAAATTAAACACTATTATAACCTTGGTAGAGAGATTTTGTCTATTCCCTTAATATTATTTTTTACGTTTCAAATTGTAATTGTTTACCAAACTTCACAGTTTTTTTCTCTTCTCCTCTTTTCACCTCTCTCTCACATTACCACCTTCTGCAGATTGTGTTCACACTGGCAAACTAACACAGATTTGGCCTTGATCAAATTAAAGCTCTCCTCGATCCAATTATGTCTCATTAAATCCGTCTCCCTGAGTTTTCACGTCTCCACTTCTCTAATTATTCATCCCCTCCTTTCTCTCCCCTGTCACTCCACTGCTACGTCTGTCTCACATTTCACTGCAGCTCACAGAGCAGCGGCCTATAACTACAGGGGACTGTCTCCAAGCCAAAGGCTGCAGGTAGGAAGTGAGCAAATCGTAACACGAGAGGGTGAAGGTGCCCATCTTTTCTGCATCTGAAAATCCTCTGTCTGGTCCCCTTCCTCCTCCCCAGTCACTCACCGAGGAAGTGGGGGAGTCCACCACATCTCTCCTGGTCTCAGCTTTGGCAGGAGAGTCGCTGTCCAGATTCAGCTTCTCCACTGAGATTTCTCTACAGTACAAACACACACATAGCAAAGAAAAACATCACAAGTTGTGTTTTCTCCACTGAAAAAATATGAGTGGATGTGAATGAATGTAAAACACCTATATGTGCATTTACAACTGCAGGTACATCAGTTACACACCCTGGGCTGTGTGTGAGTGTGCTGCTTGTGAAACTGGGTGTGTAGGCAGGAGCGTTGCTCCCACTGGGGATGGCGTTCCTCAGCAGCCGGACCCAGGTAGCGATGTCCACATTCATCTGACGGGCACGCAGGAAGGCTTTACCTGAAACAAACACAAACAAATCAAATCAAATATCATGAATCACAGCTTTGCCTCATGGGGCCTTAAAATCTGTACATCATACAAAAAGGAAAAGTCGTGCAATGCGAGAACACTTGAAAGAGATAAACAGCAGCATATAAGTGGATAAATGGAAGGATAAAACACAGTAGCTGCTACTACTACAGTATATCTGTCTCATTTGTGTCTGTAAGGACAAAAAGAAAAATGTTTAAATGCATTTTATGTATTTGTGTAAATGTGTGATGAAGGTCTCCTGTAGCTTTAATGATGTGAGACTGCAGAGCTGGTTCATGACCTCAGTGTGCATTTCCTGAAAATATTTAGAATTCCAGTTCCACAAAATACCAGAAGCCATTAACACTTCTCTATCTCTGTGGCTTGTAACCCCGTCTAAACATAGCAAACATCAGGATGTGTCAGCTACAAAAACAATTCCCTCATTTAGATTTTTCTCCAGTTATCATAGAATCACTGTTTACACTTGTCCAGTATACTCATAATAAATGTTCAGCAAAGGCTTTGTGACCTGAGGACAGAACGAGACTTGGTCTGCACTCAAAGTCAGAGTTGAACTGATCAGAACCAGATGTCTCCTACTTCACCATGACGCCTGTTCTTATTGTTTGTGTCCTACAGATCACACCTCTTTAAGTTGATGCTCTGGGATCAGCTTCCACAAGTTGTTCTCGTACATGCACGTCTTCAGATTTTAAGATTAGGTCAGAGGAGCTTTCCTTGTAGAGTCCAACTTTGCACAAACATCATCCTGTTTTTTATTGGCTTCTTTTCCTATAATGACCCTCATCAGGACCAGTTATCTTCACTTTCACTTATGTTTCATTTGGACAGGTTCAGAAACACAGTGAACTGGAGCCAAAATATAGCAAAAATATACACAATATAAGTTAAAACTAATGCCCCAAGTCAGAATCTAGATTATGACCCTTTTATTTGTGTATGAGTGGAGGTGTTCTCTGTATCAGTTCAGTGAGTGCAGGCTTGTACATACCGTGCTGTTTAGAGAAAACTTTCTTCTGCCTCTGGAGTCGTCTGCCTCTCTCGATTACTGGGTTGAAGAAAGTCACCTGAAACAAGAAACGCTGTGTCAAAACAAGAAGTGCGTGCCTGAGGTCAAAAAACAGACCTGCTGTGTATTTGTAGTGTCTGTGTAAAAACAGGTTACAAGGAGCTGAGGATGTGCTCACGGCATCATTCAAATAGTCACCGGACAGAGGAGGAAAACACAACGTAAGTAAATGCCAGAATAAAAACACTTCTCACCTTCTTACCAATAGTATCTTCGTACTAATAATCATATTTAATAACACAAGTTAACTTAGCCATGTTTACACCTGATGCATCTCCCTAAAGAATACTAAATCTATTTCATTCACATCTACGAGGCTATTTTGGTTTATATCACATTTCTATATTTGTTTAGCTCGACTGGTATCGATCACATAAGTTACACTATTCTATAACCTCACAACCTTCATCAACCTTCCATCAAACCTCACATGGTTCTCATCCTATAATCCCTGTGACTGCTAGAGCTGCAGCAAACCTGTGAGAATCTAAACAAAGACGCGTCCTGTGTGTGTGTGTGTGTGTGTGCGTGTGCATCCTGTACCTCAGCCAGCAGCAGCCCCTGTGGCTCCAGTTCCATCTGGACTTGGTGTCTCTGGTTGTCCAGGAACTCTTCCAGCTTCAGGTACTTCAGTGCGCACAGAGAGCGGTAATCTCTCCAGTACACTGCTATCTCCATCTCCCGGGACTAAACATGAACAAACCAGGAACAGAACATAAAGATCAGTTTGCTGCTTCGTACATTTCTTAGAACAACAAAATGGAGGACTGCAAAGATTTCCAAGTGGATTGAGAAACAATAAAATGAGGGAAATGTGATGTGGAGTAACACCTGAGGTTACACTGACTCACACTCTCTCTCTATCAGCTAGTCTGCAGGATCTTACCCTCTCTAGTTCTACAGTGAAGCTCTGATCCCAAGCCTGCTCTCCAAGTGTTCTCCACGCTGTCTGACCCACCACTGTGTTCTCCAGCTTTAGCACTGCGCTCACCTCCACTGGAAAACACACACACACACACACACACACAGTCATTTTCTCATGAGTGAGGGAGGAGAAAAGGGACATCAGAATCATCATATTTAAGTTTTCAGGACAGTATCAAAGTCATCTGATGGTACACACTACAACAACAAAAACTGCTAACAGATAATTCTATTGACCCGTTTTTTCAAAATGTACAAAACAATCAAAACAACAAACTTGGCAGCAGTGTATTTGGTAAAGTTGTGGTGTTTGATTTTGGTATCATGCATCCATGGTTTGTACAGAGTGTATTATTTGAACCTGGTCTAAGATGTGTCAAATAAATCAGAAATGTTCCTCTTTGTGGCTGACAGTTAATGTTGAGTGACATCATTTTCTTAAATGAGATAAAACACACACACCCATCAGATTTGTTGCAAACTAATAATACGTATACACTCACAGGAGAGCTCGTCTGTTTTCCCGGGGATCTTCAGGCTCATGCTGCTGGTGCTGCGGCTGTAGAGGCCGCTCAGTTTGAAGGAGCGTCCGTCTCCTGGAGAGTGAGAGGGAAGAACCACCGGGGTCCCTCTGCTCCGCCCTGGGATGACCTCCAGCAGCCCCGTGCAGCCTAAAAGATGCACCTGAAGAGTACCTGGAAAGAGGATAAAAGTATAACATGAGACCGAGCACGATGAAAACAGAGACATCAGGGTGTGGTTTCTCTGTCTACCTGTGAGGGGCGATGGTTTGCTCAGGGTGCTGTACTGGTTATGAACGTATGGGGTGCTGTGGCGGGAGCTGAAAGCTGAGGATGATGCCAGCACCAGCTCCTCCTTGATGAGACAGGCCTTGGGGTGATCCTGAGGAAGCTCCAGCAGCCTCTGCTCTAGAGAGCACCTGAGCAGGTCCAGACGCTGGGACGACTCGCTCAGACCACACTGAGCCTGCAGGGCACAGAGAGAAAACGATCATGGACAGATGGTAGATGATATAAATGACCTGATCTTGTTATATTAGCTTTCTGTATAATACACAGACTACAGCCTCCAGAATCTTCATACAGCTGAATCAGCTCCTCTCTGAAACAGAGACCCGAACAAAAACTGAACATCATCACCTTCATCATGGAGGATTTCTTACAGAACTGTTGAATTCACACAGACATTTGTGCCACATTAAAACAATGCACCGGGCTGCAGTGGTGAGTGTGTTGTTTCATGAACCACTGGGACAATGAAATACAATCCAGGAAGCTGAGATGGAGGGACAGATTTATGCGTGACACCAAAACACTGCACAGTGGTCTGAACAATCATGATCAGGACTTTCCAACTCTGCAAAGCTGTTTCATCTTTGATCGTGACAATCTCGTAGCAGAAACACAGCATTCACATCACAAAGAAATGCACCAGTAATGTGCTCATGCTTGTGCACGATGGGCCAAAGCAGCGTTTCACTGGATCTAACACATGCACAAATATTACCCTCATCCAACTTTTTCTCCACATGATGATTGTAATGTTTTGACCAGGTGAACTTCGCCTCAGTGGATTTTACAGTCTGCTAAACAATGACAACGTGTGTCCTCAGACCCTCTGTCCTTAGGAGGAAACACTCTCCAAAACCCTTTAATGATGGTTGAATGACTACTTATAGGGAAGGTTTTAGGGAAATACTCTTATGTCTATGTTGTAAATATAAAGTTATTAAACTGCAGCCGAGGAATCATCTCCTCTCTGTTCTCTCACCTCAGCCATGGCCTTCTTGTCTTGGACTTTTACTGCACCCAGCAGTCGCAGCATGTTCTTGGCTCCCTCAGCCATGGCATGCTCCACGCGGTAGTGATGCCACAACTCCTCCACCCGCAGCTCCACCCCGCACAGGTCCGGTTTAA
The DNA here is from genome assembly GCA_032362345.1 of Sandelia bainsii. Lineage (NCBI taxonomy): Eukaryota > Metazoa > Chordata > Actinopteri > Anabantiformes > Anabantidae > Sandelia > Sandelia bainsii. The sequence continues at coordinate 21,438,053 of JAUMHL010000029.1, forward strand.
CTGGGAAACAGTGTCTGTTTTAATTAACAGTGGATGAACAGCAACATGTAGAGAAGATACTGTTCCTTCAGAATGTAGAGGTAGAGGTATGTAGAGGGTGCACCTGACCACAATTTGATCTAAATCAGAGGTGTCATCATTTGCCTGAGGGAAATATCAGCTCTTTAGCTGCTAAATGCTCCTAAATGTTCACCAGCTAGTTGCTAACTATACCTGTGTGCTGCTTGGTGCTGATAAGGTAGTGGACGGAGGAACGTGGTCACTGCTGCATGCTACATCTAGTAACGACTCTAATGAAAGTGGTGAGAATTAAATAAAACTGGAAGTCTGACTGACGTAACAGCAAAAAAAATTAAACAAAAAGAAGCTGAAATGCTCCATAGAGAAGATGGAAACTGCAGATTTGTTGATTGTTCTTTATAAATTCAAAGGAGTCATATAAACATATTGATTCTAGCAGTTTTAAAGCACAGGGCTGCCATTAGAAGCATGTACGTACATTTTTCTAGTTTGCTGTCCTGTCCAGGATCCTGCAGCTTTTTCTCTCTTTCATCTCTGACTCTTATCTTCGCTCTACTTCAATCTATCATCATCCCTAGCTCAGTCCTTTCAGTCTTGCTCACTTCCTGGCTCCCTGCATCTGTCCTGGCTCCTCTCTAACCTCTGTTAAATGACCCATAGCTTTTAGTTGTTGCGAAACATCAAGGGGATGCAGGAACATCAATAAGGCTCTAACCTGGGAGAGTGAGAGGGCTGTAATGGACAGTGTGTGTTAGTCTATGTGTGTTTCACTGTACACTGAACTTCTAAAGCAACAATTGATCCATTACCACCCGCATCATAAAATATGTAGAGTGTATAAGCGGAAAGAGTGGCAGGTGAGATGAAAGAGGAATTGAGGGTAAGAGGATAAAATAGGTACTTTGGTTGTCCTCAGACTGCTCCGTGGCCTGCATGGCCTTTCGGATCTGCATGCGGATGATGTCGATCTTCGTCTTGCTGTCCTGCAGCATCTGCTGGGCCATCTGGAGGAGCTTCTTGTCCTGTGGAGGGACATAAAAACAGGAGGAGTTCAGAGACAGAGATAAAGACTAAATATCACAGAATCAGCAGGGGGACAGTGAAGTGAATGCAGTAAGTGTTATGGCTGACGGTTGAGTACCTTGGTACCTCCATTGACATAGATTGGAATCATGTTCTCTGCCCCCTGTTTAACCTTCAGCTCAATGTTTAGCTGCCGCTCCAAAGCTGCGATGCGGTCCTGATTGGGAGATGATCGATTGACCGTCCCTGAAGTCTTGAGTGTATCTGTGCAAGAGCGATGAACGGTGAGAGAACAATTTACTGTTGTTGCAGTTTTAGAAACATCATCATAAAGCTACAGACCAGCAATTCTACATGTTTTACACCAGTCCTCTGTACTGTCAGTGTAAACAGTTTGACCTCCTGCCTTTACAAAAACAGTTCTCAGTTTGACAGTATGGTATGAAAATGCACAGTTCTAATGTCTGAAGAAGAAGATGTGAAATCATACAGGAGAGAAGTCAGTCAGTTGAGTTTGTGTTCAAACCAGTGTTTGCATATTGTTCTGTCTTTTACTGCACAGGATAACTCAGAAATGAAGTGAGTCGAATAAAAGACTATTTGTTCAGTGAAGATTGCTGAAAGTGGTGTTAAAACACCATCTTGTCTTGTTCTCATGAGCTACGTGTATCGTCACATCACTCTTCAGTACGGTTCAGTATATGTTGTATGTTTTTGTGGTTTATGACTAATGCAGCTCTTCTAGTTTTCGTTTAGTGTTAAGTAGCTTAAATTAGCATAGTAACACATTAAACTAAGATGGTGAACATTACACCTGCTAAACATAAGCATGTTCGCACTGTCACTGTAACAGTGTAAGCTGCTGTGCAGGGCTGCTCACACACACAGATGCAAAACGCTGGAACAGTGATGGCTGCTGTCTACTGTGAACGAAACTGGGTTTGCAGTGTTTCAGTATTTCACTGTCATTGTTATCTTGGTCCATATTATACACCATCATGTCTCCACCTTCATCACTGTTACACTGGATACTTCCAGTGAATGTGTTTAGGCCATGAGTGATGTTGGAGCATCACTTGTTTGGTTCTTCCCTTCAGGCGTGAGAGCTTTTTAAGTGATAATCCGCCTGCTATATGAATTAAATATTTCTACAATCTCTTAAAAAGTAGCTTTAAATGCATAAATAATATTCAGCAAAGTGAGTTCTGCATTCATAATTTAGTTTTAGATCAAATTACATTTTAATGTCACATTAAACACTATGTTCTGGCTTCACTGGTCACAATGTTTTAGTTAAGTTTATGACAGTATCTCACGCTCTGGATGGGCTTTTTTTAAGCACACTTTCTGTTTTATATCTTCTTCTTATTATTATTATTGATGATTTCCCAATTACCTATAGGCTTTCATTTAAACTAATAATGACAACACTCTTTAAAAATGTATATGTATCTGATAATGAGCTGATGCATGTGGCTCAGGTAACTGTCGATAAGCTGCATATTCGCAGGTTTGGATTTAAGGACTTAAGGATCCAGTTCAATTTAAACCAGTTTCAAACAACCTAAATATCCAGACTCATGTTAATCAATATTCTGATCTGAAGAACTCAGAGATCAACATACGAAGACCAGCGACTCGGTTTCCAGCTGGAAGGTTTATTAATAAACTGGAACTAATCAACCAGTAATGGGATAAAACTACTACTACAAGTATTTGGGAATAAACTATAATTTCACATAACCTAGTACTGGACACATCTTTGCAGTGATGATGTTGTGACCGATTCATAGAGGAGAACTGGCACAGAAACCTCTGGAGCACTCAGTGGGTTTTGTACCTTTGTTGTCATCAGGGCCTTTGACCACAATGTGTGCATCCAGCTCCTGCAGTTGGGCGTGGAGGGCCTCCAGCTTGCGTTTGGAGCTGCGGAGCTGCGAGTCCACCTGCTGGGCATTCCTCTTGTCAGTTATGGCCCTGCGCAGATTCTCTGCGCCCTCCTTGATCTTCAGCTCCTTGCGGATCTCCCTGCGGATCCTCTCGCGGTGCTCGTCCAGGCGCTGCTGCACGCTGGAGTCTGAGAAGTCCGAGTTTTGGTCCAGACCGAGCTGCTGGAGCACCGAGAGCCCACCTGGATCACCCTGAAGGAGGAGACAAGTAGGAGGGTGAGATGGATAAAGAAGAGACACAAAAGGAAAGAAAAAAGTTGGGTTTCACTGGTGAAAATTAGATTATTTTCTATTGCTAATAACTAAAGTGCCAGTTTGTGAGTACAATAAATGAAATGAAAGGTGATGATTTTTCAAAGTAAATTCTCAGAAATCGGGTTTTTGAAGTGGTTCTCTCCTTGAATCTACTTGTAGCGAAGTACTTTTTGTGTACTACTGCCACCTCCTGGGATTATTGAGTTTGAGATGAAAGAGAAAGTGATTCAGCAGGCGGTATCTCCAGCTTAGAGCTGAGAGCTGAGGTTGCGACAGACAAAGCTGATGACAGTCACCCCACACAGATCTGACGCAGTGAAAACCCTGTGAGACGAGAGGAGGGGAAACAGCAACTCTGTAAAAAGTGCGGGGCTGACTGTGGGCCGGCTCTTTAAGTGCATAAATTGCTGAGTGCTCACATCAGTTCTCCTAGTGATCAACACTAACCAGATTACAGAAGATTAGGACAGCATTAATACGGACTAAAATCAATCAGTGTCTCATCGTCTGCTTCTAGATGGGTCACAAAGAAACATACACACAGAGCATACACTGATCACAGGGTCAATATGTGAAAAATATAATGCTGCCTATGATCAACTGAAAATCCAATTTTCATCCATATTAAATAATAAATGACTGTGAGAGATCGAATATTCACATTAAAATGTCTATTAGCCTTCAGAGAGTTTCAGACACTAGATCCTCATGCACAGGAGGTCGAACACAATAATGTGCACAACACCTCCAGCAACAACACCACAGACCTACACTACACATCTCCAGAGTCAAGACGGCTCTGACTTTATAAAGGCAATATACTGTATAGTGTTATGGAGAACTACTGCATTTACTAGTTGTGTTATTGTGGTCACCACTTGCTTCCATTCACCCCACATATTCTTCATGCATTCATTTAATACTGTAACATTAGGTCTCATCAGATCACACACTCAGACAGTGAGGACTGTCCCCTCCCTGCTGATACAGAGTATAATGACAGGGTGCTCAGTGCCTTTCACTGCACCATGCAGCCAGCTAGCTTAGTAGATCTGATTACAACTTCTTAGGTCTCTGTGTCCATCCAGCTACATGCAGCACTGGGGCTACAGCTCTGCTCTCATTAAAGCCTTAATCCATCTGCAACACAATACAGTACAACAGTCAGGCACGGCCTGAGCAGCCAACCAAACAATGTGGCATAGGCCAAGTGGTTGCAGGATTTTAAGTGCTGCATTAATGCAATTTTAGGTCCTTGCACAACTATTTCACAAACTGGGACAAAGTCATGAAGGAGAATAACGCTGCAAAAATATGTTTTTTCATCAAGGAGTTTGGTCTTAAAGATGTAAACAGAAACAGACGTCTGCAGCAGTGGAAAGTAACTAAGTACATTTACTCAAGTACTCTACTTAAGCACAATTTGGGGATACTTTACTTGAGTATTTCCATTTTATATTACTTTTATTCCTCCATGTATCTGACAGCATTAGTTACTTTGCAGATGCAGATTGTTAAAACAGAATCTAATGAACTGTTGATGTGTTATTATGGATGAAGCAGCCGTCAGGATTAAAATCAGCTCCACCTTTACCAGTTTACACGTTAATGCATCAATAAATATAAACCACTGCCGTCATATACTGTGTGCATCATTCTGCATACTTTTTGTACTTCAAGTATATTCTGATACTAGTACGTTTTACTGAAACATGTTTGATTACTGCAGAAACCTTATTCATGAGCCACATGTGGAACATGTGGAGCCACAAATCTGGACCAGACTCAAACATGCATGTTATCAACAGCATCGAGTTCAATAGTACAGAATTTAAATGTTTAGTATAACTTGAGTACAGAATTTAAATGGTACTTAAATTCTTCTCCAGAGGTGAAGTGCAAGTAGATACCTACAAAATTTAAGTGGTACTTAAATTCTGTAGGTAACTATTTTGCACTTTTCTTTGAGTTTGTGTACTTCTGTCAACTTTGGACATCGGTGTCAGACACACATGTCTGCACACACATTATTCCAGACGTTGCACGTCTCAGAAGTTCTCAATGTGAGCAGCAGCAGGGGCCATTGAAGGCAGAAGAGAAAACAGAGGCAGTAACATCCAGGAAGGGAGAGTTTGTGCCATGACGTACTCCTGTTTAACACAATACAATTTTATCCCTAGTGTTTTACAACAAAGACTATCTGCAGCGAGGTGTAAGACAGCTCACACAGCAGGGCGAACTCACAGCAGCACACAGGAATGAAAAAATCACAAATGATTTGCAATGTTTTTACAGGAAGTGAACAAGGAAGCTGACAGAAAAGAGAAGGGCCACGGTAATGGATGGAGAGAAAAAGGCGCCCATGTTGAGGCCTGTGCTGGTCGTAGTCGCCTACCGAAGACTCTGTGTCACTTTGCTCGGTCGGCACCAAGGACTCCACCGACTGATCCCCTGGCAGGTCCTCCAGTGCGTCCTCACTGGCCATGTTTGGCCTCCCTCTGGCTTCACTCCAGGCACCCTCCCTCCCTCCCCTGGTTCACATACACACACACACACACACACACACTCAGCACTGCAAGCAGCACCAATCAGGCAACACCAAGTGCTATTCCTGCCTCCTCAAAATCCAGGATGTCCTCCTCGCAAAGAATCAAAATCCAGTCTAAATCCAGAGCGAGTGAACGAGGTGGAGGAGAGGAAGATAGAACAGGCCGAGCCCCACCTCGCTGCTTCCTGTTCTGCTGTTTGCCAGATAGAGACTGAGGCGTCATGCACTTTGTACACACACACACACACACACACACACACACTCGGGTGGTTTTGTAAGTGAGAGAGCTCACAGTCACTGCTACTTCCTGCTACTGGGTCTCTACAGCTGAGAGGCAGGCTGTTGTGACAGAATGTGGCCATAATAAATGGACTATTAGACCATGCAGAAGTACAATACAGGGTCAACATGTATGTGCACTACTACTACTACTACTACTACTACTAAGTGAGAATACACAGTGAGAAGAAGAAGTTAAATAAAGGAAATAAGAAAACAAATATCAGTGACAGACGAGGTAAGGGGGCAAGAAAATGCCACTATGAACACTGATAGATTATTGAAAGGGCCTGTTGGGCACAGAGCCCTTATGAAGTGAATTTTACTTGTTCTACTTTAAAAGCTACAGAACTCTGCTAAAAGACACAAAATAACACAACAATGCTACTTACAGAGTGAAAAGGCAGAGAAAAACTGTCAAAAAGCCTGTAAAGTGATTCAAAACATCCACAAATGGACACAAGACAGAAACAAAAAAGCACAAAATCACTACAAAGACACAAAATGACCTGCAGATGCTGAACCTTACAGGAGAAAACATTACGATCGGGAAGCAGCGTCAGTGAGTTAAGTCCACCTCAACATATGAAGTTGAGCTGCACACACAAAGGGACAAGGCATTCGCCTGCTGCTGATGTTTTGGAAGCTGAATTCAAAGGGAAACCAGGACAAAGAGCTCAGTCGATACATCTGAGAGATGAAAAAGATCCTACACACTAACAGGACCGACTGATAAGAGGCCTGTTTCTACAGACCGTCTCATTGCTGTCTGACTTCTGTCCTCTTCTTGTCAGTGAGAGACACACTGGGTCATGGGTTTATCTGACTCAGACACTCTGCAGTGCAAGGTCACTGACCCACTGAGCCCTCACTGTGTGGCAGATGGCTCTCTCTGGCTCCATATCTACAACCCCATCTCCAAAACAGTTGGTACACCATGTAAAATGCCAATTTAAAACCTGTATTTGATTGAAAATAGTAAAAAGACACATATCAGATGTTTGTTTGCGCAGCAACATGTTTGTTGGGATAGGTGCAAAAAAGACTGGAAAAGTTGTCATGATGGGTAAGAAAACAGCCCGGAGAGTCTTTCTGAAGAAGGATGGAATGAGGTTCAACAAAAGACTGAGAATAATTCAGCAACTTAAGAATAATGTTTCTCAACGCTAAATTGCAAAGAATTTGAATCTACATTATCAAAAGATATCTAGAGATCTAGAATCTGGAGAAATCTCTGTACATGTGGGACAAGGCCCGTACTGAACGGCTGTTATCTTTAGGCCCTCAGCAGCCACTGCATTAAAACCAGACATGATTCTGTACTGGAAATCACTGCACAGGCTCAGGACCATCTCTGAAAACTACGGTCAGTGAACAGTTTGATGTTGCATCCATGAATGTAAACAATAAAACTCTAAAGTGAAAAAGATAAAAACACACATATAAACACAACCCAGAAACGCTGCCTACATCTGTGGGAGCGAGGGAGTGAGAGGGACCATCCGGCTTCTTATCAGTGTACAATTCAAAAGCCTGTGATGGTATGAGGGTGAATTAGCGCACACAGCATGGGCAACTTGCACATCTGCTCCATTAATGCTGAACGATATACATACACGGCCTGGGCAAAAACACTCTGGCCAGGCCGTGGATGCAGGTTTGGAGCAGCAATGTGCTGACATCCACATGACATCTTCTTCAGGGAAGGTCTTTCTTATTTCATCAACACAGTGTCAAACCACATTCTGCACATATTGCAACAGCATGGCTCAGTACTAAAAGAGTGTAGGTGCTAAACTGGCCTGTCTGCAGTCCAGACCTGTCACCCACTGGAAACATTTGGTGCATTATGAAGTAAAAAATACAACAAAGGAGGCCCCGAACTGTTGAGGAGCTGAAACCTAAATCAAGCAAGAATAAGGAAAAACTACAGAAGTAAAGTAGTTGGTCTGCTCAGTTTCTAAACTCTTACTCTTTCCTGGAGATCCAAGTGGTTCGTGTGCAAGCCATGTTGCCGGCAGGTCTCCCGGCTGGGGACCTTTGGTGAGTGCCACACCCTCACTGTCCCCATGTCTGCCCCCCAATTGTCGCACTGTCTAATAAAGGCTAAAATGCCAAAAGAATATCTTTAAAACCAAAAAATACATTGCATTTTGTTTATATTTATATTTTACAGAGTCACAACTTTTTTTGCAATGGTTGTATCTGCAGTACCACACACAAAATATTACATGCTCATAAACAGAAAACACAAGGCGCGCGCACGCACACACACACGCACAGTGTGGCATTCAATAGAGTTTTTCTTATTGACTCACGAGTATTGGGGGAATAGGAAGTAAAAAAATAACATGAAGTTAAACTAGTTTATGCAAAATGTAGGCACCTTCTTCTGCTTAGCATAATGTCAGTGTGTGGAATAAATGCTCTGTGTACCGTTACCATGATCAGGTAGTAAAATAATTCCTTACCAAACTTTGGCTCTCAGTGCTTCTTGGGTAATGCTGACCGCTGGCTGCAGAGATAGCAGGCCCCATGCATCCATACTGTCTTTCACCTTTACTAATACGGCTGAGCTGTCATTCTTAAAAGTTTGAACCTGCACACGAGCTGCTGTGATGCCTGTAGCAGCAAACTGCCCTGCTCGTTGTGTCTGTGAAATAGATGCAGTTACTAAAACTGTGCTGACCACAGTATCAGGAACTAAGATCAGTTTATACACAGAGCTCTTAAAGTTACAGTCTCACGTTGTTCACCTGATCAGGATTGACCTGGAACACATGTACACTGTTTAATTAACTCACTAACATCCAGTGGACACATTTTATTTCCCCATATGTGGCTATAAAATTTGAAAAATCATCAAATTCCAGTTACTGTTACAGAATCATTAACATTTGTCAGATTGTTAACTAAAGCACATGAGGTTTGCACAGAAACATTCATTTAGAGTCATGTTCTGGAGCGGAGGGAAAAATGTCTAACTGTTAAATGCACTACAATGTTCTGTGGTACATATAACATGTCTGTCTGCTACAAGGGATTCATGCCCTACTAACAGGACTGCTCCCTGCACAATAAAACCTCTCCAGATGATCCAAAATGCAGAAGCATGTCTCATTTTTGATCAGCCAACACGGACATGTCACACCACTGTTCATTACTCTGTACTGGCTTCCAGTTGTTGTCCACATGAGGAAGTATAAAAATGTGCCCAGTAAAAAGGAAAGAATCATTTTGAGAAAACCACTTTGGAATCCATTAGTTTATACCTCACAAGGACCAAAGAGACACATGAACAGATTAAATTAATCAAGTGACCAGTGGGGGAAGTATCAAATAGTCTCAGCAGCAGCTTTTTAATCAGGCAGTGAAGGAAGAAGAACAGGTTTGAAGTGCTTCTCAGACACCATCATACCATCAGTATGAAATAAAGCAAATTAGGTTAAAAATAATATAATGTAGCTCCAAAACTATCAATTTTGCAATTTTGTTCCACTCTTCTATGTAGAATTGTTTTAATTCAGCCACATTGGAGGGTTTTTGAGCATGAACAGCCTGTTTAAGGTCAGGCCACAGCATCTCAATCGGATCGGACTTTGACTAGGCCACTCCAAAACTTTAAATTTTGAGCCATTGAGAGGTGGACTTCCTGGTGTGTTTTTGGATCATTGTTCTATTACAGCATAGAATTTATGGTTCCATCAATTATATAAAGTCGTTCAGGTCCTGAAGTAGCAAAGCAGCCACAGACCATCACACTACCACCACCATGTTTGACTGTTGGTAGTTTTACACCTGATGTAACAGGACAACACACCTTCCATAATGTTCAATGTTTGTCTCATCATGCACAGAATATTTGCCCAAAAGTCTTGGTGATAATCAAGATGTTTTTTGGCAAATGTGAGACGAGCCTTTGTGATCTTTTTGGTCAGCAGTGGCTCAAATATTAAAATTATTTTATTGATCTGTATACTATGAGGTTTTCACAAGCTGGTTAGCTCAGGCTTTACTAAGCTTGATATCAAGGGAAAGATAATATGACAGCCAACGTGGATTACAGTGTGTGTACCGTTACTTTATAAAGGTCCCTTACAGGACTTTTATTTTATAACAAAATATTGAAAGAATTTCCAAACATTTGGACAAAATAAACTTGGAGTGTTGATATGGTAGTGTTACGATATATGAAATGCTTTTTTAATGTTTTTAAAGTAAATAAACTCAGGGTGAGGAACAGAGTCCAGGATCTTTCTTCGAGCACAGACATACAGAACATTGACCATCTTCATTTTCATTATGGACAATCAACATGACAACATTAGATAGATTATGAACATACATCTCCCCCCAAACCTTTGCAAGCTCTTTTTTTTTTTTTTAAATCTCACACAATAATTTCTTTCTTTGAGTGTAACACTACAAAAACTACTGTTCTAGGATGGCGCCTGTTGGGTGGCAGCCTGTTACAGCAGCTCCTCTCTTTGTGTGTTGTTTTGTTGTGGAGTTTTTGTCGTCCATCTTCCTCCAACTTGTGTTTTGTGCTTTTCTGAGGTGATGGCAGAAGTAAATGAACTGGGATCTTTCTGATCTCCTGTGATTGTGTGACTTTCTCTGAAGGCAACACGTTACCATGGATACAGCATTATTTTTTACATATGCCAACAGCTAGCCTGCTATTAGCTACTAGCTAATAGCGCTCCAAAACACAGGTCTGGTTCCAGGAGGAAGACCTGGAATCCACCAGAAATCACCCAAAAAGACCTGAAATCCACCAGGAGTTGAGGTGGATGTATGGAGCAGAGGAGAAGTGCTGAGAAATCACAGACCAGAACGGGACATGGCTAAGGAAACTCAGTCCTGATTCACTGGAACTGGACAGTTTTCTGCTGGCGTGGATGAAAATGCAAACAAAGCCCTGCTACCATCGGAAGGCCCAGCTACCATCGGACTTCTCAGTCTCCATCACTTCCAACACACTCAAGTGACCTGGATAACATCAAACTGATCTGCCTAATTTCTCAGCATATAGGCAGCTGTCAGTTCAGTGCAGTTATTGCCTCTCATGAACTCACAAACTTTGGTATCTACTGTATCTCACCTCTCTAATTGTTATTACAATTACACTATTGATGTGCTCTGTATTTTTTGTAGTATATTTTTGATTAATTCAAGATTTGTTATGTTGTTTTTAACTTTTGTCAGATGTCAATTTTACTCTGCTTCTGTGACAAGTGAATTTCCCCATCGTGGGATCAATAAAGTGTTATCTTATCTTATCTTAAAGGTTTCCAGGAGAAAGAGTGAGTGCTGAATTGAGTGATTGTCTCAGTATTAAACGACTACCTGTTCTCCATTTTCTATAGGATGTGTGGCTTTTCACAACACCTTTGAATGTGGTCGTTTGGAACAGCTTTAAATACTTCTGTCATACAAAGGAGCACTTCTGGAGCTTAACTAAGCCCTTTGAGTTCTTGGCACATTCAGTCAACATAACAAAAGGTCACAGCTATGGCTGTTTTTCACTGTTATGAAACCATGCAGCCTCACTGTATTTCACAAAGAGTTTTTGATTTGCTGTTTAAGAGTGTAGTCAACTTCATTTCTGTGTCTCTCTGTTTAGGTGACAACATGTTGTTGAAATGTGAAACAACAATTTTTTACCTGTCACACTGTTTGATTGCTCTTTTTCTCTGCAACACCTTTTTTCTTTTTTCAGACCTTCAGCCATTCTCTTTTCTATTTGTCTTCATTTTTCATCTTATTGCTCATCCATCAAGCTTTGTCCTCTGTCACACACTTCAGTCTGCAGACTGTGCCCAGTGCTGCTGTTGGGTGACAGAAAGACATCCCTCTGATTAAGTTTTAATAACCCGTCTGCTCATCTGGGCTCGCCTGGGTCTATAAATAGAGAATAAGTCCATTTTGTTGGGGGTTGAAAGGGTGGTGAAAAGCTCCAACTCTGTCGCTTTATTACTCATTCATTCACTTATTCACCAACAACTACAACTCACACACACAACAATAATAATGATGGAGCCTGTGATGGGACTTTTAACCTAATTGTTGTAGTGTAGCGTTGCCAAAAATACTAAATATAAAACCATTTAATAAATGTACCTAAAACACAGACATGTTTTCACAGGATGACAAGGGATTGGGATTTCCAGGAAGTTACTGTTGATGAAAATGTGTTTATTATCAGGAAGATGTGGATTAACCAGTGTAACAGGAGGTCGTGGTATGGAGAAAAACAAAACAGAGGTAGCCTGTTCTCAAATGGAAAGCTGAGTGGCTACCTGAGGTGACCTGTCAATTAACAATCAGTGTTTGGACAAATGTTTATGTGACGGTTGTGTGTGATGGATACAAATTTTAAAAATTAGTCCTTATTTTTTCTCAATTGTTGTATTTACTTATTTTTCTCTATTATGTAATTGTGAATCTTTCTCTATTGTAATTGATTTAACTGATCACTTTTTTCTTTCCTATCCCTTGTGCTGCTGTAGCAAGTGAATTTACCCTGGTGTGGGATTAATAAAGTCAAGTCTAAGTCTATCACCAACCTAACTGGATATTTTTCTGTACCGTCAACTCAGGACGGGGTGGATATGTTGTCTCCTGTTGTTTACCTTTGTGCACGGCTTTATGTTTAAAGGAGCGTTCATGAACAGTGTTGGGTTGCATCAGCCACTTCACTGGTGTAAACAGACACTGTGCAAGATGGCTTTCATATACACAGCAGTGCAGCCACAGTGCACTCTATGCCGGCACACCGGTGTGGCGATACATGGAGCCACGTTCATCTACACATTAACAAACACTGTACAGAAAAATTTAACTGGATTAAAACAGGTATAAAAACTGAACGGCAGAGAAAAGAGACAAATTATGACCTTTGGCTTTTGACAGTCTACTATTAAGGAGTTTAGGGTGTTTCTTTTGCCCTGCTACCACAAACCTACACTTTCCTCCTGCTGCCTACAGAACTACCAAAGGTTATAATACAAAGAAGCTGATGCTTTTTGAACAGAGGTCAAAAGGATTCCGTGGAGCCTGATTCAGTGACATTGCACTTAAAGACTTGTGCACTGACTTCAGCTTCCAGACATGTCAGCTGCTGCTATTGTAAGCAGTAGTAAAGTGAAAAGATGAGCAAAGACAGAGAGGCAGACATGAGAAGAAGTTTAACTTCCCTTGATAGCACCATTCATCACTGTATAAACACAGCTGGTGAGAGAGAGAGAGAGAGAATCTGGGAGATGAAACAAGAGTTTAAATTCTCCTCTCATCCCAATGTTTGCACACAGCCTCATTCAGCAGGCAGGGGATGGGATTTGGGTTAAGAGGGGGTGGCTGGGGGGGTTGTTTGGAGGTTATGGTGGAGGGTGAACAGTGAATTCCAATTAATCTCTCTCTCTACACACACACACACACACACACACACACACACACACACACACTTTGGTTCATGCCACCACTGCAGCAGATAAACTAAAGTGATGGATAACAAATGAAAAACATCAATAATACACAGATGGAAGAAAAGCTTGAGCACCAACACACACACACACACGATAATGAATAAAACAGCACTGTAAGGCAACGTCAGCTGGATGTTGAGGGTACTAACAGGAGGAAATGTTGTTCCTCATTATGTCAACACAGCAGATCAGAGGGAAGTGTGTGTACAACAGACTGCACAGTTAACTTCAGGACACTGGTACAAGTCCTATGTGGGTGTGTGGGTCTGTACACTGGTGGACAATAACACTGATTTAAGTACAAATTTAATTTAATTTACTAAAGACCTAAATTTACAAATGTAGTAAAGTAAAGCTTTGGTTAACATACTGATTAAACTACCTCTACGACTACAGATGATGTTTAACCAGTTAACTGATTAGTTCACAGAGATTTTATATATAACTTTTATTTCATGGTTCCAGCTTCTGAAATGTGATGATTAGCTGCTTTTTCTTTATTGTTTGGAATCATTTTGAGGACTATCATTTACACTGAGTATTGTGAAGATGTGACTTCTCTCTGTGAGAGTGTAATGTGCATTTTACTCAACATTTTGCATAATTTCAAAAATCAGAAACAAACAAAACAATCATAATAAAATAATCTGTTACTCACAGTCCTGTGTAAAATAGTTAAGTACATGGTGAAGCTGCCACAGAGACACTAGTCTCAGCGGCCGTCACACAAAACCCACAGAGGAAGTGATTAAATGTTGATGAAAAACTTCTATGACACATACGAAACACTACCAGGAAATTACTCAGGTGATTGCTGAGTTTGTGAGGAGATACCTCAACAGGGGTATTGGTAACTGATCAGTGATTAGTTTACACTTCACACACATTTGATTTTTTATTTCTCCAGTGCATTCAACACCATCCAGCCTGCACTGCTGGGAGAGAAATTAAAAAACATGCTGGTTGAC
>JAUMHL010000029.1:21460066-21491008 GCA_032362345.1 Sandelia bainsii
ACACACAACCGCTCTGTACAAAAAGGCCCAGAGTCGACTGTATTTTCTGAGGAGGCTCAGGTCCTTTAACGTCTGCAACCGGTCGAGGCAGATGACCGCCTACCCTGAGCCTGGTTCTGCTGGAGGTTTCTTCCGTTAAAGGGAGTTTTTCCTCTCCACTGTTGCCTAGTGCTTGATCAAGTGGGACTGTTGGATTTTTTACAAATATTCTGTATATTTATATAATCTGTGTAAGGTCTTAAACCGTAACCGTACACCGTAAAGTGCCTTGAGATTACTTATGTTTTGATTTGGCGCTATATAAATAAAGTTGAATTGAACTGAATTGAATAGAACTTGATTCTCTAATTTTGGTTTATGGTATATATTTAGAAACAAGCTGCTGTAGTTATTTTACTTCTTTTTTAAAAATTATGAAGACAAACAGTCAGAAGAAACTAAACCGCTGCTTCCAAAAATGCTGACGTGCTGTTTAAAATGTATATAAAAACTGAATTCAGTGATTTGCAAAACCTATATTTAATTAAAACTAGTATAAAGACAACATATCAAACGTTGATAGTGAGAAACTTCATTGTTTTTTTTTAAACATGCACACACTTCAGCCAGACAGTGATACCAGAGCTGTACAAAGCTACCTGGTGAATAATACAGGAAAAAAATAACTTTAAAAAATTACACATTTTCATTCTTTCATTGGGCATTAATAACATCAGGGCAAATTCTGCTATCACGAGATATCACTGAAAGCTCCAAGACAGAGATTTAGTGGGCCTTGAAGTAGGACTGTTTTCTCAACTTTCTTTATTATGAATTAATTAATTACCTACCACAATTTTAAATGATATATCAGAGCATCAATCACACCACATTTTTGGTTTAACACAGTAAATCCAAAGAAACTTATTAAGTTTGTAAGTATGGATCAGCTCTGCTTCTATTTTCAGTCCAGTACACAGCACAATCTTACCTCTCTCTCAGTGACAAACAGGCTAAACACCACAGTTTAAGCTTTTTCACAACCACCACCATTACAAAACGACTTTAGCAACCAATCAATACTCGTTTCCCGGGCGACCACACGGCTCCTAAATGGCTCTTTTCCTTTGTGACAGAATCATCATTTCCACATTGAATTTATCATTTATCCAACTTGTCCTGCTTAGCAACACATTATTCAGTCCTGTAATGCCAACAACCCCTTAAACCTTTAAAAACTCTGACACAACCAGCTTAGATATATTCAGAACACAGCTGAATCAGGATAACTAGCAGTTAGTGTAGGCTTCACAAGTTTCCCTGCAGGCTTCAGTCTTAGTATCCATCAACAACCAACAACAGCTGCTGTTCAGACTGGTCAGCTGCATGAAAAGAGGCCTTCAGACAGACACTAAAACAGCAGTGGATACTCACCAGAAGAGATACTTCTGGACTTTATTCTGCACTGGAATCTAAGATATCAGCAATCCTGTTCTAACTGGGACAGTCTGACTGCATGCTAATGAGCGAGGTTAGGGCTAGAGGCACCCACACCTCTAAAATGCCCCATCAGTGCAGTGGAGCTGTAATGCAGCAGCTTATCTGCTGGTGTCTATGGGAGAGAGATTTCTGCAGACATAGTGTAATCCTGGATTCAGCTAAGGGGGCTGGATGTTTCGGGGAGGTTGTATACGTATGTGTGAGCCCGTGTGGGTGACTGAGGGCACTAATGCTCAGGACGTCAGAGACACAGAGAAGTCCACAGTCTCCTAATCCTATTATCCATAGCAGTGGCAGCTGGAGACACACATAACTCTGAGTGTGATGCAAGACATTATTGTGTAATACAGCCAGATATGTACAAAGGCCCAGCTTTCTGGTGTGGAGGAGAAAGAACACTAGTGTGAATGTGAAAAATAATTTGGACACACCAGAGACTGAATCAGAGTCCAGAAACTGAGGTTTGTAAGATGCACAGATCCACTAAACTGACACTTTATCTTCAGTAAATATCAGTGTCTTAAACATTAAACAGCAGCTTCTCATGTCTCTCCAGAGCTGACGCTGCATTTACTGGTTAAAATGACAAATGTGGTTCCAGCTTCACTGTTGAACATTCACTGTGTGAGGAACCTGCTCGTTAAAGTGTCTCTGAAGCTGGAGTCTGTACTGAGACAAAGATTGTTTGTGAGGGAAGAGGCTCCACTCTGTAACACCACTGAACAACTTCAAATGGTCAGATGAGTGTTTCTGTAGTTCCAGGTTGGACACAAGATATCCAAAAACATTTCTGTATTAACAGGAGACACCTTCATTGTGTTAATAAGACAAACACAAAGTTGTGAAGGCCAAGCAAAGACGTTGATGTGAAGGTGTTTTTGCTGCAGACTATTTCTATTATCCGGCTTCTGGGCTCTGCACAAAACTGCTGAAACGTGGCATGTTTAGTGGCATTGTGGTGCTTTATCACTCTTTTAAATTGCCTGTCTACTCATGCTTAAACTCTCAGTAAATCTTAATTTACACTGGCTAATCTTTAACATGCCCTTTTTGAGTTTTTAACTCTGGCTCCACTTATCTACTTGTGTGTGACATGAAACCACAGCTACTGTCTCTGTAATTGTGACATCCCTACACGTGAGACCATCAACAGTTCTGGCCCAGCAGTGTTTTTCTAGCTCAGAAGTCTTCAGATGTCATTAAAAAGAATGAAGCACTTTCTGTGATGATCAATAAAAAGTCTTGTGTGGTTGCCTTTGCTGTGCTCCACCGCAGGAAGAAGCAGCAGCTTCTCCGACTTGCAGAACTCTTACAGGTACTAATGACAGGAAACCAACAGAAATAAAAAATTCATGAGAGGGCAGCCTGAAAGCATCTGGTACGTTATCGTCTCAGCAGGAGGTTTGATTCCTTAAAGGCACGTAAACGAGAACGAGGGCCAACACATAAACAGGCTGCAAATCAATGAATGCAGGAGGAGCAGGATAGAGAGGGCAGAGAAGAACTAATAGTTAGGCTACACTTTACCCTGATGGACTCGTTCTGTGCACATAGAGATAATGTGTTTTTAGTTGAGGGGTGAGGGATGGAGGAACAAAGACAGGAGACGGGATCATTTCAGTTTTTCTCTGTAAGATTAGCAGTTGTGACCTCCAACAGGATGAGTGTCTGCAACAGTACCTCCTTGATGAGCTACTCGGGAGAAATAATGACATGAGAGCGATGGAGCTCATTCACCGCGCTGCTGCGCCTCGATCTGCTCTGACAGACTCAGTCTATCGTTACCAACACAGCCCTTTGATCTCAATCAGCTGCTGCTAACAGCTCTGCAGGAGTGATCATCGAACCCTTGTCATCATCATCACAGAGAGAGGCTGAAATCACCAGACCAACGCCAGCTCAGGAAATCATGTAGCAGTCACAGATTCAGCCGTAAACATGTTTAAATGTGTCATCAACACAGCAGAGCCAGAGAAATCTACAGTTAATTATATTCCATATGGCTCATGATGTACTGTTGCAGCACTAAATGAATCAAGTTAATGATCAAACTCCAACACGTTGTACACAAATTAAGTTATTGTTGTAGATATCAGCAATCAGATTGTATTATTTATTATTTCTAAAGTATAGAGACAGGTAGTGATTAAATTACGGATGCAGTACTTAAAATAGGTTGAATTATAATAATTTCGTCGTATATTATTTATTCATTTATTTAACCATGTTGATCCCACTGACTAAAGTTTCATACAGGACAATCCAACATGAAACCCAAAAACATAATAAAAGAACAAGGAATCTAAGTGTAAAGGCTTTAATTCTTGAATCATCTAATGAGCTGATCATTCAAGTGAAAATGGGAAAGTCCTGCTTTTACTGTGGTCAAACTACATCGACTGTGTCTGTGACAGACTAGTTGGTGCCATGCAGGAGTTGATGGTGCACTATGGCCAACATTAGCGGTTACTGTTGACCTTAGTGCCCACATAGGGAGCGTAGCTTTCTAAGTAACACTGGAGGCTCCTTCCCTGTTCAGGGAAGCTACTAAAACATCCAGTAACAAGCAGGTTTTCACTCACAACAAATGATCCAGCAGTGTCAGAGGGTCAAATGGATGGTGAGTAAACTGATTTCTGTGGTGAAGGTTCAACAGTCTCTTGCTGTTAAAAAGTGCCACATGAACTTGTGTGAAGTCAAACTCAACCAGATTAACATTTGTACACAGAGACAGGAAATACACGTTTGTGGTTGTACTTACATGCTGTCATACATTTCTGTAGCTACTTCTGCTGTGTTGACCTTTACCATCCACCGCACATGCTCTCTGTGAAAGACGTTACCGAGAGCATGACCAGCACTCTTTAATATTTAACATCTGTCACTGCTGCGTCCTGGACTCGACTAACACCAGGTAACTATAACCCAGCATGTGGCTCTGACACCATAACACCCTCCATGACTCACCTCTGACTGACTTCACCTGAGGACAACGACTGTGTCATAAATTCAAATTTCATTTGGGAAATCTATCCAGTATTAAGGCTGGAGTGGACGTGATGACAGTGTTCACCAGAACTGAACAATTCATTGTTTTCAGATTGCTGCAATTTAATCTGCAGATTTTACCAAGAAAAGGGAAGGATCTATCACGAACATTGCCAACTATCAGATACCAGTACAAGGAGAGTTAATAAGAGTAATCCCATAACAGACGTGGCCCCACAGCTGCAGATATGAAGGGCTTCCTCAGCAGATATGTAGAGTAGATGTTTGCATCTTTCAATGCACATGTTGAGCTCTAGTATTCACATCAACACAGCGGCTTTAAAGCAGAAATGAAAAAGTTGGCAGAATCACCTGTAGCTCGTTGTTATTGGCCATCATGTGCTGTGCAGACAGCCAATTAGACGGCGACTCCAGACTTCTGCTAACGTTTGTCTCACTTTACAGTCGTCGGATCATCGTAGAAATTAACTCAAGTCCTCCAGAGCTTTAATACGCGCGTGGATGTCCTGAAAATAAAAATCACACAACACTCCCGGTAAAGGCGCAGTCTGATGCTGAAGTCACAGGAAAGCAAATGAATAAAGTGTCAACATGGTGGCGTTAAGACAGACGACAGAGCAGACAGGAGGACACCATCACCTCCTGGCAGCAGCAGGTCAACTCTTGGACTCCGATCCGCATCACGCAGTGCAGTGGGTCCTGTGGTGGTGTCAGATGGACCGCCGCTGCAGGCTGTCTTCTCATCCTCGGGGAGGGGAAACACTGTAAGGAAACCCGAAACCCGACAGAATTCACCGCCGCACTCTGCTCTCCTTATCACCGCACACTGAGGCCATGTTCCCCGTGGAGGTGCCCTCCTGCTCGGCTCTGCGGAAGGCTGAGAGCCGGTGAGTGATGCTCCTGGGGAGGAGTGAACAAGTGTTAAATCAGCTTAATAGTAAAACACGCGACTTCCGCTACGAACCTTCAAAGTAAAACATTTAAAGTCCAGCTACGGCAAAGGTAACGTGTAGATTCTCTGGTGACTATACACCAAAAAGTTATTAACGGTACAATTTAAAGCATGTCTCCCATACTCCACTTTGTGGTAAGACGCTCCAGTAAAAAGTAAAGATTTCAACTAGCTTACTGTTGGTTAGCAAGTTAAGCAACAACAGGCTTCACGAAGCTAATGTTAGCTAGCGAAAACAATTGGTTTCTATAAATTACCAGGCGATGTAAAACCACTGAGCTAGCGTTGTTCTGACGGTATCTACAATGCGTCTCTAACCATCTGGCTGGTAAATATTCAGTCTACTGTACGATGAAAAATGATTTTAACTGGTTTCCCAAATTGTTTGTGTCAAACTCAAAACGAAGATGGCGTCGTATCAACTAGCTATCTGAATAGGAAACAAATAGGTTAAAACGAGTTGAAGTAATTTAAATGTATAGTTAACTAAATTATTTTGTATACAGACTGTGTCTCTATGGATTATTAACGTTGTCAGAACGGTTTAAAACATATTGTGATACGAGAGACACAACTTAGGCTAACGTTAGCGTGTAAGTCGCTAATGTCAAGCTAATGCTAACTTAGTCTTGGATGTTGCTAAATCTGTTCTTCAATAACACACTCACGTAACATTCTGTGTGATGAATGTAAAATGCTACCACATTAGCACCAGAGAACATCTTTCATGGTAACCCCTCAAAACAAACTTATAAACGTTTTTTGTTTATTCACAAAACATTTTAAGCTTATGGAGAGTGCGACAGATTTGGGGGCTTCCCACTCAAGTCTGCAGGGGCTTATGTTCCACCAGTCAGTGTTAAAATTAATAAAACATTAAAAATAACGATAAAACAAAATACACAGACTAATAATGAATTAGTTTTAACTAATGACAACAGACATTTTTATAGACTCTCTGCTACAAGCTCCAAACTTCTAGTGGAACAGCTGAGCACGTTGTTCACTGTCCTATTCAGTTGGTTGTCGGTTCGAGCCCCAGTTGCTCCCATACTGTGTGAATGAGTGACTGAGCACCTCATGTTATTTACTGAAGCAGAAATACTGAGTAATCTTTGTGTTACTAATGAGACCTGCTGTGGGATAAAAACAGCAGCAGGTAAAGGTGGAGCTGATTTTAACCCTTTGTAACACTGAATGTACTGACAGCTGTTTCATCCATGGTGATATTTCTACATTATATTTTATTAACTGATTATGTTTTTTTGTTTTTTTTATTAAAAACCTATATCTGCAAATAAATTTAGTGGAGTAATAATTATAATATTTTCCTCTGAGATGTAGTAAAAGTAACTTAACATGGAAATACTACAGGAAGTTACCTCAAAACTGTACTTAAGTTCAGTACTTCTTCTGTTTCTACATTCTGTATCAGCTCCGCACACACTCACTGTCTTGTCTTCCTGTCTATGTGCCAAACTGTCTGTAATTTATTGTTTCACAACCTGTGCCGTAGCTGTTGTCTGTAACCTCATTCGTTGTTGTTATTGTCAGTGTCCTATAAGAGCCACAAAGGACCAGAAGCAAATTCCTTGTATGTGTCAGCATACTTGGCGAGTAAAGCTGATTCTGATTCGGAGTACTTGAGTAAATGTACTTAGTTACTTACCTGCTTTGTGAACAAACTGTCATATTATGGATAAAAGCACCATATTATAAATGTCATTATCTGTCTGAAATGTAGTGACTTATTATGGTAAATTAGTTCTGCAGGTCTGCTTTTAAACACTATTAAAAGGATTGATGTTGACCTCCCTGCTTTTTTATTTATTGCTTGTGTTTTATCTGATTAAGTCGGTGCTTTTATTTTGAAGTCAACTTGATTTTCCCGGTGCAGTTACTGCGTCTTTCTGCAGCTTTGCGCAGATGTGAATGTGCGCAGCTCTGGGCGGCAGCCGAGCGCCCTCCTGCTTCATCCTGAGACCTGTTGATCTCATTTCATCATGGTATCGGTGTGTTCTCTGCTTATACTGTCCTCTGCAGCGTATTCATGCATGTTTTTTTATTTATTTAATTCATCTCATAAACTCGTCTCATAAACTCAAAGTTAGCACGTCTGTTGTTTAGTGAATATGCTGAGCTGGAGATATGAGATTTTTACATGACACATTACTTAAATGTAGATTTTCTTAGAAATGAATCTAGTCATCATTTCATTATTGTTCTTTTACTGTTGTGTAATTTATAACAAAGCTTCATATCTTCAGATGTGCTGTCAGCACAGAGGGGAAATCCCAACCAGCCTGAGCTACACATTACTACAGCAGATGTATGAATGAAATGCCTTAATCCGCCATGCAACAGAACAGCTGCAGCAACAGTGCAACCACTGTCTCACTGGATTCTGTCATGGACATGAGGAAGAAAAGCCCCGAAACATCCTGCAACGCAGCAAGAGGAAACTCACTAACCCCAAATTCGGAAACTTGTTTCTGAATTTGGTTGTTTTCACTAGTTGCAGCACATTTCTGCTGTTAGTTGTGTGTGTTTTTGTGTATTTGCGTGTTTTCTTCTCGTGCCATGCATCGAGCTCTCAGCCACTGTATAATTAACTGTTCATGCATCATATGTGAGACGTTATCACTTCAGTCTGATGCATGAAAGCAGTTTCTCATCCATCTATCATCCACTTTACACATCACTCCCAGTCTCTGTCCTCGCATGGTCAAGAAACATTCTGACCAGCAGCAAGAGAATGTAATGTCCCCTTTTCCTTCCTTCCTGTCGGGTCCTGTGGAAAGAACTGAAAAAAGATGACTGTTGATGCTGTTGACACATTATTTGTGTGTGATTTTCTCCAGGTTCTTCTTCTATGATGCACTGCACTTCTCAAACAATCCTCGTGATGAATCTCACTGAAAGTATTTCTTCAGGTTTTCATTTTTTCCTCGCGGTGCATTCACTGACAGTCTGACAAAAATCTACAACACAACAGATTTCAAGCAATTTTATTCAATATTCAGAGATTTTTCACATTTCATACTGAGGATTATTAAGCAACTTGCACAACAACAGCACAAAAATTTCCGTAATACAAAAGAAGATAATGATGAACATTCACAAACAAATACTAAGAATGTAAACATGTAGTGATGAATAATATTTGTATTATATGAAAATTAACTGCATAGTCACATAGAAATATCAGTATAAAGGAACCTGAGGCTCTGTAGACGAAACTAGGTCCACTCTTAACAATGCATGCATTATTATTAGTCTTAGTTGTGTTTGTTCATACTATAGACAATATATGTGTTCATAAACTCGTGTAATATAATATTCATTTTGTAGATCATGCATCATGTAGCTGCAGTATAAACAATTTAGAAAACTAGATTCTGTACATGCTGCTTCCAAATGTCATAAATATGTTACTTTAGGATTCCTCACTTGTCAGATTTATAAAAATGTGCATTATTTTTGTACATAAAACTAGAGGAACAAAAGGTTATAGATCTGTAAACTGAAAATCAGATGCACTAATTTACTTGTATTTATAAATCATCTACAACCTGCACAGTGGGTTAGTTTCTCTCTCATTCAGCCACCAGGTGGCAGTGTTGTTACTCCTCACTCATGGACACACACACACAGGGGCTTTTTCTCTACGCACACGATATTTAAAAATCACATTTATTGATCCTGATAATTACCTGATTATTTTGTTATAATTATCAATATTACACAAACCACATAACAGGACACAACAGAGGAAACTGAACAGTCTTAATGTTACCACAATGTTAATCACAGTCATTGTTGGGACATGGTGGCAAAGGTTCACACACTCAATACTCAAAAGTGCAAGTATTTACCTGAAAAAGTACTCCACTACATGTAGCAGTACCACTTCAAATACTTTACTCAAGTTGAAGTACTACGTTCATGCTCTAAAATGTACTTTAAGTACAAAATAATAATTAAGTTCTCCACTAAGACTTTCTCTGGAAATCAGTCCGACACAGTTGCTGAAAAAAATCTTAAGTAAATATACTCAGTTACTTACCCCCCACCCCCCACTAGTTGCCCACCAACATTGTCTCCTCTCCCCCCTTTCCCTCCCACTGTGACCTCGGAGGCTCCCTGAACACTGGCCGACCCAGGAAATGAGGCAATAACTCTGGAATGTGAGAGAGGGGAGACAACAACTACAACCCCCCCCCCACGGGGCCCGGCGCCGTCCTCCTACCAGCAGAACAAGGGGGGGCTTCTTCTCCATCACGCTCCCCCTCTCCCTCCTCCATTAACGGTTCTGTGGAGTCCACGAAAGCCTGGTTGTTGAGTGAAGTCACATCAACAGAGACTGAACAGAGGTTGGTGAATGTGGGGGGTGGTGGTGCTGTGTGTAGGGGGGGGGGGGGTCACACATGTCACCATGAGGGCCTGGGTCTAAATCTATTAACAGTGCAACCACTCATCTTCATCAACACAATAAAAAGAAAGAAGAACAAGTGCAATTTGTCATAGCTCAGTCCCTCATCTGAGAGGAAGACCAGGATCTGGTCTCTGTGCCACTTAGAAACCAGACTACACAGTTTCTGAATCAGTGCATTTCACAGTAAGTGCCATCGAGTGCTCCTGGTGAGGAAACATGCTCTAATGTGAGGTTAGTGTGTCACAGTGAAGCTACATGTGATCTGAAATCAACTGGAACTTTGTGATTGGATTCAAAACTATGATCCTTGAAATTCATGTGACTTCAGACGTGGACGGGTTCTGAGAAATTAGGCCCCTCTTCTCTATTTAGGGCCCCTAGACTGAGAGTGAGTCTGTTTCTGATCATTTTGTGTTGACTTTTGGCCTTTTGTAACTTTTTTCATTTTGTCTCGTTGGTAATTTGTTTCGTCTTTTTGTGTCTGTTTGGACGTTTTAAACATTTTCTTGTTGCTGTGCATCTTCATTTCCAACAATAAATACTGTATGAACACTTCACACAGATGCTGTGGTGCAGGGGGCCCCTGGACCTTTGAGCTCCCTGGACCAGTGCCCAGTACATCCATTCAGTAATCAGATATGACTGTGCTCTGTGATTATGTTTAAGAATTTAATAAAAGTTTTAGAGCTAAATATAGACAGAAATCTTCAGTATTTCAGCCTCAGGGTGGTTTGCAGATCCGTTATTACAGGAACAGTTCAGCATTTTGGGAATCTCCTTATTGGCTTTCTGGTGCCTGAGTAGGTCAGGTACTGTACGTTTCTCTGTTAGCTTAGCATAAAGAAACAGGTAGCGTGTCTGCCTTAAGGTAATAAACCAGTGTTTGTAAAGCTCATTAACTATTATCTGGTTTCTTAATCAGCCAGTTGATGTTTTCATGCTTTGTTTGATATAATTCAACAAACTACACTGTGTTAATTAAGGAGTTTAAGCTAATTAACAAGAGGTGACCTTTGTAAGTTTGGACTGAGCCATGCTAGCTGTTCTTTATGCTAAGCTAAGCTAACGAGCTGCTGGTTGTAGCTTAATATTTCCTCTTTATCAGAGTGGAATCAATCTGAACATCAGAGAGCAAACAAACATATTTCCCAAACTGTCCAACTGTTCCTCTGGTTGACTTATTGATCTGTTTACTTGTCCATCAGCCTGTTGGTTGGTCGTCTTCAGTGCTGGGTCTCCACCTCCACCACGGTCCAGTCTCCGGGTGGGGAGCTGCCCTGGCTGTCTGGGGAGTAGCTGCTGACGGAGGTGACTGTAGCGTCAGGAGGCCTAAACTGTGGCAGCAGGTTGGGCCACGTGCTGCTCTCCAAGGGGCTTAGGGTGCCCCCTGACCCAACTGGAAGGAGGAGGAGGGGAGGGCAGCCCCCATCTCCAGACAGCATCAAGGTCTGGTTGATGAGCTGCTGCACCATGTCCACCTTCCTGTTCCACTCCAGTTCCTGTGGAGGTACTGGACGCAGCTGCCTCGGGGAGGACGCCCCCCTCTTCCCCACCACCTGCGTGTTCCTGTTCTGCTCTCCTCTGGCCTCGTCCTCCTCGTCGCTGGTCTCCATGGCTTCGTAGATGGTGCAGAGACCTGAGGATGGAGAAACCATGACTCCAGTTGGGCTCCTCCTCAGCTGCTGCTGCTGCTGGATCTGTTTCTGCTGCATTCGGTACTGCTGCTCCAGCTCCAGCTGCCACTGCAGAACCTGCCTGCGGTGCCGGTGCTCCTGCTGCTGCTGTTGCAGCTGCAGCTGGAGGAGCTCCCTGCGCTGCTTTTCCAGCTGCTTCTGCTGCTCCAGCCTCAGCCGCTCCTCCTCCAGCCACTGCCTCTTTTGCCTCTCCTGCTCCTGACGGTGCTGCATCTCTCTCAGCTTCTCCTGGTGCTGCTCCAGCCTCCTCAGCTGCTCTCCACCGGTGCGACTGTCAGCACGAGTCTCTATCAGAGGAGGTGGAGGGGGTGCGATCTTCGCAAAATGCGCTGCAAGAGTCGGGTCGATGGGCCTCCTGTTGCCTGGGACCATCGCCAAGTAGTGGCCATTGGCTATAGGAAATGTGTGGTTCTGGTTCTGGTTGTCTTCCTGAGAGTGTGTTTGCAGCTTGTGGTCTTCATCCACTTGGTTTCTCTTCACGTCTCCTGTGAGACAGTCAACATCACTTCGTGCACCCATTAGAGATGCATGCACCAAACAGAACGGGTTATACAGCAGGGACGGGGGTCAGGAAGTCTGACAAGAGGGGCGAAGGTGGGACGCAAAAAGAAAGGGGTCCTAAAAAAAAAATTCCATGACACAATAATACTATACACAATATCTACAAACCAAACTATATAATACCAAGAGACAGGAACATATTAGAGGGAGGTTACTGGAAGGTGTTTTCTCTCTGAAGTTGCATTTTCTGTAACATTTTTCTTTGAGTTAATAAGGAAAAATACAGCACGTAGCAGCAGATGTGTTTGGTTCCTTTGGTTTTCATGCAAAACAGCAGTCGTACAGTACACACACATTACAATACAGACAGCTATTTGAAGAGACAGACGGGGGGGATTTCAGTGACATAAACATTACAGAAAACTGACTTTACTGAGGTTTAAGACGACCTTTAGTGTAGGTGCCCCTGTGTAACTGTTCCTGTAACACGGCTCACACTGTCTCATGAATATATTATTTAGAAAAATAACAGAGCTGTAAAATCGGATCAGTTTTAGGTACAGGTGTGTGTGTTTTAGCTGCAGGGGTCTGGAGTGTTTTGATGAGCAGGAGGAGGCAGGTCGGAGGAACAAGGCAGGAAAGGGAGTTTCAGGGTTTGGACTTGTTGAGCTGCATCATTCATGGTGCGTACATGTGGCTCAGTTAAACACAGATCTGAGCAGGTTTCACCTTGTTGTGTTTGAAGCACTTGTGCACACAAACCCTGAAGAACAAAGTACAATGTGTTTGGCATATGCAGCCTAATTGTTGATCAGGGGACCTGTGACTAGTAGAGCTGTGGATATATATTTTTACCAGCAGTAGCTTTTTGTTCGTGTGTGTGCAGGCTGCTGGTTGATGACTACAAAAACATTTAAATTTTTGTCTGAAGACAAGATAAAGCTTTAGTCTTCCATGTGAGGTGGTGGTCCTTCTATTACTAAATTCCTTATTTTTCTCACCATCTGTGAAACAAAGAGATTTTACACTAACAACAACTTTATTAAATCCAGTGGGATTCTTCCAAACTCAGACAGCTGAAACTTTCACTGAAAGGACTTTAGGAAAGGTTAGAAACTGTGAACCTGCCCTTTAACTCCAGCAGCTCCAGTAGAGCCGAGTAGTGATCTGGTGTTTCAGGACTGAAGGTGTGTGATTGTGATCAGGGTGTTCCTGCCTTTGCCACAATAAATACTTAACGGTTAAGTACACAAAATGTGATTTGTAACTGTAATAACCTCTGTTTGTCCACGAGCAGCCTGTGTGTGTGTGTGTGTTGTGAATGTGCTGCTGGTGTTGAATCTGAACACGTCGTGCAGGAGAAGATGAAGCATGCTGGAGAACAGGGCGCTGGGAAACCGTCTGGATCACCTGCTCAATTTCAACCAAAATTCCATTTTAGATACAACACCATTGTACTATGGTGCATCGCTTCCTGTTATTCCCACGGAGAAGAACAGGAGACGCCATGGGAACTTGAGTTGTGTAAACATACAAGTACATATCCCCAGCTTGTGCCTCTCATGTGTTACGTACGTTCAAGTCACAATAAAAACAGCAGTACATGGTGACGTTTCTACCTCTCACACTTTAATCAAATATTTTGTACCCTGCACCTTTTCACTATCTGCCGTCTTCCCTGCCCAAGCTTTGCAACGTGTGAATACAGTGGATTGTTCAACTGTGGTTGGTAACATTAACCAAGATTAACATGTTTCCTGTCACTATCTTTGTTTTTGTGGAGAAGAAACTGATGGAAATTATACTTTTCCAGGACCCAGCTGTACGGTTTTACAGGTTTCACCTTATACTGCTTTATGGGGGATCTTAAGAATTAGCACTGTGACTCAAACAAATGTAACATGAGAGGCACAAACTGGAGCCAACACACAAATACAGTAACAGTACGTTCAGGCATGCTGGATCCACAGGGAAAATAAGAAACAGGAACAAAATGCCTTGCAATGATGTTTTAATGGAATTTTGAAAGATAACCTAGTGTGAACCATTCATTCATGAACATGTCTAGTGTAGAATTGTTTCAACTTTAAGGTAGTACACAGTCTTATTGTTAGTTAAACATGCAATATACTGTTGAAATAGTAAACCAAGCGCCCACTATGGAAAGGCGTCAGCGAGTGTAAAGCTGTGGGAGCGGCGTGGGACACAGATAATAGGCTAGTTGTTAGTCTTTTCTGGAACACAAATGATCAGCTAACTGAGGCTTGAAGCTTTGCCACTTAAAACCAAACGCCTGAAACACATACCGTACGTGACTGCACGTTATATACCTTAACAAGCTATGCAGAGAGCACAGAACCTCTTGAAGCACACAGCAAAAACTTCACCAACTGCAATCTAAGACTCCCACACCTACTGTAGCTCGACAAATCTTTAAGGGCCAAACAGCCGTGTTAATATCTAGCCTTTATTTTCAAAGCTAAAAGTCTGGAAACAAGAACACAAACTTTTAAAAAGAAGCATGTGACTATTGCTATGGTTCTGCTGAACATGAAGCGTGTGTACACAGGGTTAGGGAGGACCGGGTCTCAACAGAAAAACAACAAAAAAGCAAATACAAAACAAACCAAAAAAAAACTCATTGACATTTGTTCGGTAGAAACAGTAGGATAAATACACACTGAGTCCATTTCATTCCATCTGTTTTTCTTCTGTTTTTTTAAGGTTTAAAAGCTCAGTCACATTGGACCAATCAGTCAGGACCCCATCAGGGGCTACAGAATATGCAGTGTTACTTAAAAAGAACATTCTACTAGAAAATGGTAGTAGCTATTGTACACAAAGGAGTTTAAGCCGTACACTCAGAACCGCAACAGTATGAAAGAGGAGGCTTCATTTAAAAATTGCTACAGTCTTTTTTCCATCTCATTTGTTCATTTTTTTTTTCTTTTTCCTCCGTTTTTTCTTCTAAACCATCTAACCCAACTGGAGAGAAAACCAACAACAGGTAAAGGGGGGGGTGCAGGGTAAAGGTGCATTCCAGGGGTAATGAGGGGGGGGGCTTATACATTACCTGCCAGAAAACTATCAGTCTTATCACATATGGTGGAGTAGTAAGGTGGCTGGCTGTCACTGGCGTCTCCTGATTCCTGGGCCCCCAGGTGGTGACTGGACTCCAGTGGATCAGCCTCCTCTGCTGCGATCTTCCCCCCCAGCACATAGTGGTGCTCATCCAGACTGGGATAGATGTCTGCAGGGTGGCCCAAAGGCGTCAGGTCCACGGGTACCCCCAGCAGATCCTCAGCCTGGGCAGCTGCAGCAGATGATGGCAGGGTCAGCTCCTTGATGAGGGAGGGGTCCTTGGCCTCCTCTGGCAGCTGTTCCTCGTTCTCCAGGGAGAAGATCCCGGGGCTCTTTCCACAGCTCTCAGCCATGGAATGAGCGTTGGAGTTGGACGTGGTGCAGTCAAAGCCGTAAGAAGCCACCGAGTTGGCTGACTGAGGAGTGACCCCGCCTCCGTCCTCCTCACCCTCTCCAGCGTGTGTGTCTGCCGCCTCCTCGTCCTCCTCCAGAGCGGGCAGATTACAAGTGGGAGGAGGACTTTCAAATCCAGTGCTCTCATCCATCGCCGTTGGTGCCTCCGGGTCGTTTATCTGCATCTCACCCTCTGTGTCGCTGGCCTCGTCTCCTGAGGTGGAGGGGGAGGACGGGGCAGATGCTGGAGCCGTTGGGGGTCCGGTTCCCAAGACCTCATCTGCGGGGAGTGTCTCAGCCTCCTCCTCTTCACCGTCCCCTTTCTCCAGGTGGATACCCAGGTCCTGATCCATGTCAGGCTGGACCGACGCAGGCACTGGGGTCTGCTGCTTGTCAGAACGGGACTCTACCCCAGAGCTGCTGTCGTAGTCGCGGAGTTCCTCGGGAGTGCTTGTCTCACTACTGCTGCGGGCAGCCAGAGCGGTGCCACTCAAAGTGCTGGACTGGGACATGCCTACAGCTGGGGGGGCAAGGAAGACATGAGCCTCCTCAGGAGCTGAACTTTGGGATTCTTGCTCTGACTGAGGAGCAAAAGATGGGGCACCGCTGTCAAAGCAGGCCTGGGCAGGAGACTGGGTTGGAGTTTCAGATTCACCTGCGCCATGGTCAGAAACAGGACTGGGGGAGGAGACGGAGAGCATTGAAGCTGGCTGAGCCCAGGAGTCACAGAAGGGGTTGGTCTGTCCCCAGGAGGACGAGGCTGGGGGGATGCATGTCGGAGGGACAGAGCGATTGAGGTTGTCTAAACGTTCCTCCTCATTGAAGTCATCTTCATCTACATTCCCGCAGCTCTCTGTCACACCTTCACTGTGCATCTCTACATCTTCATCCTCCTCCTCATCGTGTTCCTGCTGCTGGAACGCAGAGTGATGCTCCTCCACTCTCTCAGAGCTCAGGTCCATTTCATCCACCCGCTCGTCCTCGTCCTCGTCCTCATCCTCTTCCTCGTTGGCCAGGGTTTCCACATTGGGAGAACCCATCAGGTTTCCGTCTCCCTCAGAGCCACGGAGGCTGGAGTCGACCAGGGCGTCGGAGCTCTGGGTGCCCTCCAGGATGGCGGTGTGCTGGGTGCTGCTGAGGTCTGAGACCCCCGGCTGCCGGCTGCTGGTGCAGCTGCTGACGTCCTCAGAGTCCATCCCAGACAGCAGGTCGTCCCCGGGCCAGCCCGCTGAGCTGCCAAATCCCGAGGGCCGGACTTGGAACTCCTCTGAGGGCTGGGACATGCTCATGTCAGTGATCATGGACGAAGGCTGATGACCTAATCTTTCCTGCTCCTCATCTTCATCCTCATCCTCCTCTTCGTCATCATCCTCATTGATCTCCTCATCAGCCTTTTCCACTGCCTCCTCCTTTTCATGAGGGTAGATAAGGTCCCTGGAGATTAACTCTTCCATGGGCGAGGCTCCCAACAAGTGAGGCTCCGCCATCAGGTTAAAGACCGCAGCTGATGGAGGTGAGGAGGTCGACACAAACAGGTTCTCCTTATCTTCCTCCTCCTCTTCCTCCACTCTCGTCTCCTGTGCCTCAAAGTGTTCTTTATCCTCCTTTTCCTCTTCTGTCTGCAGGTAGTCTGTGCTCTGCGAGGCAATGTCAGATGAGGCCAGGAGCTGGTTCCTGTCCCAGGGATCAGACTGGATCTCTGTGTCCAGCAGAGAGGAGGCACTCTGTGGCTCTCTGACAGGAGAAACTGGGCCTGGAGGAGAACAAGGAGGAGACATGACAGTGGTTCCCAGGGAAGGAAATGAGTCACTGGCAGACGTCTCGAATTTTAAAAGGTTCAACTGGGCTGAAGGGGTAACACTGAAGGGTGGTTCATGCACTGGTGCCGCTTCTAGCTCTGGTTCTGATGGCTGAGAGAATTCTACATGGGATTCTAGAGCTGGTTCTCTCAACTGGTGTGGACTTTGTTCTCGCAGGGGCTCTGGCGTGGGTTCTCGCAGGGGCTCTGGCGTGGGTTCTCGCAGGGGCTCTGGCGTGGGTTCTCGCAGGGGCTCTGGCGTTGGCTCACGTATGGGCTCTGGCGTTGGCTCACGTATGGGCTCTGGCGTTGGCTCACGAACTGGTTCTGGCGTTGGCTCACGAACTGGTTCTGGCATTGGCTCACGAACTGGTTCTGGCATTGGCTCACGAACTGGTTCTGGTGTCTTTTTACAAACTGGTTCTGGCTCTAGCACAGATTCTAACACTGGTGTGGGCTCTGAATTTTTTTCTGGTGCTGTGGCAGCAGGTTCTGGTTCTTCTGGCCGGGAGATGGCAGCGGCTGCTGTAGCGATGGCTGCAGCAGCGGCTACAGGAGCAGCTACTTCCTTTCCAGGTTCTATTGCAGGTTTGGGGGCACGTTTCACCGGAGTGGGGGTGCTGCTGCCCACGGTTTTCTTGGGGCTGGAGGTCTTGGCTGCAGCTGTTTTAGAACCAGGAGTCTTGAAAGGTGCGGGCTTACTCTCCTGTGGTTTGGACCGGTTGGGTGTCTTTGTGTCTGCAGCCTTATTAGCAGGAGGCTTTTTGGCGGCGCCGCTGGAGGCTGATTTGGGGGTCTCAGGTTTCGCTGACTTTGTTGCAGATGAAGGTCGTGTGAGGGGAGACTCTGCCGGCTTTTTGGCTGCTAGGGTGGCTGGTTTGTTAACATCTGAAGGAAAACAGATGTTACTTAACAGTGTTATTAGGAAATCTAAATACAGCTTCTGCAGTGATATTACAATTTATACAAGTTTAGAATAAAAATGAAAAGGTGAAACGTGTTCTGGTGACTTATGTTTATATGGGTTATTGTTCATATTGTGCTTTCTACTTAAATTAATAAACACTTTCAGCTCTAAGTCCTTCCAAGCTTCACAGGGGCTATGCCTCTCACAGGCTTCGCCCACTACTACCCTGTAGTGTTGTGTAAATAGAAAGAGGCTTTTGTCTGAACATGCCGGTGTAGTTTTGGATCAGACTTTGACCTGCAGTCTGTAATTTAGAACATGGTTGTTTGTGCATTCCTGCTCAAGACAGCATCTTTGTTAAATTTTTTTTACCTTTCTTCACAGGGGTTGAGTTTCTGGATGTTTGTGATGCTGGAGCTTTGCCACCAGAGGGGGTAGTGGAGGTTAGTTTGGAGGCAGCAGACTTGGCAGTGGTGGAGGGAGTTTTAGGGGTGGCAGGTTTAGGTGCAGCTGGGGTGCTCTTGGTTGCAGTGGGTGGTCGGGTTGAGCCTGTGGCTGGACGAGGCGATGCCGTCGTGCTGGCTGCAGGTCTGAGGACGCAAGAAGAAGATGAAGACATTAACAGACACAGCACAGCAGAGAGATGTGGGGCAGCTGAATGTGTGTATGTTCTTTCTAAGTCATGAATCTCAGACTTGTACGATCATTCAACTTCCCTGCGAGACTCACAAGATGAAGATTTCCATCTTACAAAACACAAGGGATGAAGATTAACTGAAGCTGACTCACAGCTTGGGGCAAACATCAGCACTCAGTCCAACCATGAGCTGGTCAGAGTGGTTGTGACAGGGACCAAGACTTTAAAGTCTCACTCATTAGTCACTGCCTAAAGACACAATAAAAAGAAAAAAAAAAACACAAGCTACACAGCTCTTAATGAGCGCACAAACAACTGAGGCCCTGACCTAAATATCCTTATGCTGATGTGGCATCAGCCCACATCCAATGAAGAAGGAACCCACCACTGTTGTACCTCCTCAGTCTAAGATGGAAGATGCCTGATTACAACAGTCTGTCTGTGGCATCGCGCCTTTGTGGTTGGACGACATGTCATAGAAACTGCACCAGAATTTAAAATCTTGGTCACAACAGGCCTAGTTCTCTCTGGAGGGGCTTTGAAGGGATGCAGATGGTAAGGTGAGTCACGAAAGAGCCCACAGAGGCATCCAGACTGCTGTCAAACCTGTCCGTGATGTCTCGTCTATACCCTGTCCCCACAAGGGAATGACATTCAGGGCGGGATGCATCAGCCTGAATAACCCAGAAGCCGACTTATATGTCTGAGCAAAGTAACCTACATCTAGTCGTCCTGACAAGACTGTGGTGTGCAATCTCCCGAGCCCACGCTGCACTAACTGCCTGTTTCTAAATAAAGAAATGAGTTAGTCCTGGCAGAAAGAGAACAGGCAACGGGAGGGAGGTGGAGAGAAGAAGGCTGGGGCCACATTAATCTTTTATACTGAAAGTAGAACAAAAATAACTTGTCCAAATCCCCTAGTTGGAGCCATTGGCTGTGTTAAAAGCACACTCGTTGTGTAAGGGCAGTGAAGTAGTGTGTGCTATCCAGCTACCTGGCAAATGAAATGGAAGACGGTCCGGTAACAACAAAGCAAGGGTGTGGTCACGTCGGGAGTTTAAACAAGGTTTGACAGTTGATCCACATCATTGAGAAGTGGCTTTGAGGCAGTGAAAGGTGTGTTACTGATACATGTCTGTGCAGTTTTACTAATATAAAACCCTTCTGGCTATGCTAAACCACTGATAGACTCACCTCTCTGAATGTGGGGGAGACTGTTTACTGGAAAATCAGAAAGTGCTGATGAGGACATTTGTGAGTAAGTGTGCTGGCGTTGTTGTAGCAAATCTAAATCCTCTTGTAATCTTGTTATACAGACAGTATTAAAAAACACTGAGATGCAAATGATTAGCAGATGGCACAGTGGTAAAATGAAATGGCACAAAATCTGGGGATGAACTGCAAAGCTGGCTTAGCAAAGTTTCAAATTTTATGTTGAATTTCTTTTCTGTAACAGTAGTTTTATAACATGCTGCAAACAAAACAGTTAGTGAGATGTTAAAACAAATGACATGAGTTGAATTTGTATGTTTAAAGATAAGAAAAAGAACAGTAGGAAAAGGAAAATGAGTTAAAGGGTATGGAGACTGGAATAAGAGATGAAAAGGAGAACATTCACAATAATCTGTCTGATAAAAGAAGTATGGATAATCCACAGAGGCAGGAGTGATTTACAGAGCAGTGGAAATGAGCCTAAGCACTGAGGAAAAAAAGAGGCACAAGGGAAATAGAAAGAGAAAGGTCAGATAATATTCTTCCGATTACACATGATTTTATACAAGTCGCTTATCAGAGAAGACAGTCTGCACAGTGTTTAGGAGCCCAGAGCCCAGTGAAATGAAATCTTGTGTGTTCTGAGATTAGAAGTTGTTTAACAACACTGTACACAGTGAATCATCGAGGCTTGAATTATTTTAATCTTCCATTCTTTCTGTAATTAAGCTCACTGTCAGCCAAATGACACAGAAGACTTAAAGAGTTATTGTAGTGTTTAAATGATGCCACCCTGTGTCTATGTTTAACTCGACAGGGATCTTGTAGTGTTCATGTCTGACCACAGACCTTCCTCAGAGAACAACACTAGAAACCGAGTTTAAAGTAAATCCTAAACAACACCCAGAAAAACAGTGGAGCTGATAAAATCAGACGACGGAGGGTTAGCTGCTGCAGGCGCGCTGCAAAAAACTCACCTCAGTCGCCTGAGGATCATTGATAACAGTTTATTTCTTATATCACTGCAGCTAAGGAAGGACTGATGTGCCTGCTGGTGCTGCTTTGTTTCGATACAAGAGGAGTCGTGATTTAAATAATGAGATGCATGAAAGGGGCAAAATGAGCGAACAGGAGCTAAGCGAGCATGGAGGCAGGCAGACATCTTCCCTGCAGCAGCTAATACTGTGGTGGAAGGACCTCCCTCTGCTCAAGACAAGCAGCGAGCTGAAGATGATGGTGTTTTAATTAAGAAGCACCAGAAATGCAGATACAGGATTTTTGTGCTGTTCAAAGTGGCCTCAGACAGTCTGAGTTTGACAGAGAAGTTTGGCTATTCCTCCTAAACTTGAAATGTGATTGTAACCGCTTTTCTTTTCTAAGGTACCATGAGAGGAACCATGTGTGGTTGACGTCACAGCTGAAGTGGCCCCATGTGACTCGGATCAGATTGTTTTCTTTGCAATGTGAACAAACCAGATCAGATCTGATCCACTGCCATATGTGGTCCTGGACCTACTTACTATCCAATCTGTGCCGGTCAGACCGCTCAGATCAGGATTCACGTGGTTTCTCTGCACGTCACCTGTCGTCATCGTTCAGTGTCGGCTCCTCACAGCCGGTAAAAAAAAAAACATGGAGGAGAGCAACGACGAGGTCGATGCAGAGACCACGATGTTTCATGTGTTCAACGTTTATGGAGAAACATCAGTTCAAGACAAAGTGGAAGGAAAAATATTTGTGAGGAAACTGATTTGACTGCCACACAAATGATGTTGTTGTTCAGGAGCTCGGCACAGTTTAGATACAAGCTGGTGACAAATATGAACCATCAGAACTGAGCTGAGTTTGGTGATCGTCTGCCTCTCGTCGTGCTCCGGACCCCAGGGCTCTTGATACGAGCAGCTCATGTACTACACAGATAACTTCAAACAGAATAATAACTACAGTATGAGATTATTGGAGCTGCATTTCAAATAATTTCTGCTGCTCCACTATCAAAAGAAAACTCAGAAATCTTAATAGTAAAATCAGAAACTACAAACCATATCAGTTTACAGTAATGTTGGCTAAATGCTCTGATCTTTGTATTTAATATCAACACTGTAAAAACAGGAGAAAAAGGGGTTTAGTATCAGCTGCCATCTCTATAAACCACAGAATATTAACAACCCAATAAAAATGTCACTCCAAGTGTGGACAGCATGTAATGTTCATTAAATCAACATCAATCATAGAGACAGTTAATACAGTACACAACTATATTTTAATATTTTTAAGCTTCTCACTGTGTAGGAAAATAAAGCAGTTAATATGTGGGTCTGTACAGAGAAAAGAATTCCTCTAACATCCGTCACATCTGCCACACGTCTGCAGCATGACTGAACACACACCCTCCCTTTGTCTCAGACAAACGCCTCCATCCCTCCCTCCGACTCATTCCCTCTAAATCCATTTAGTAATTGCCTCTGCGGCTGCTCCCTGATAAAAACACGGCAGCGGACGACTGCGTCACAGAGTCGTAGTCACCCGTAGAAAGGCTGGAGATTTACAGCCTGTGCAACCTGCCTGCTTCACGCTGGACAGTTGATCGGTGTCTGACTACTGCTCTCCACACACACACACGCTGGACCATCACAGCAGCAGCAATGTGTGAGATCATCAAGTGTGCTGCATTTAAGCCACTCCAATAAAAGTGTATCATCCCTGAGGGACCATCAATGAGGAAAACAGCATGAGCAATGTGGGAACATGGGAGGCTGATGGAAAACCACCTGATCCCCAAACAGCTTGTCCCATCGTCTCTGGCCTGAGATCTCGCTCTGTCCTCTATGGACAAAAGGTTAAACTTTCTTTCTGCTCCTCTTCTTCTTCTTCCCACATCTCTCTCTCTCACACATCTCACACTCCCTGCCTGCATAGCCCTCACACTCTGCATATTTCTCTGGCAGCAGTGATGGGAGATCAGCAGGGACTTATTTAGCTGTGTAGCTTCCATACTCCACTGCCACCATTTTTTGTTTCACTCCACTCAGCTGCATGCAGACAGCAGAGCAGGCAGGGGGGAGCGGTTCAGCGGCACGTGCACACATACTACGTGTCCAGGAAGCCCTTCTTCCTTAAACCTCCACATCATCCTGTGTAACTTACCGGCAAACAAACATGCTCTGCATTCAGTCCTGCTGGGTAGTTTACATGCTGCATATCAGTCTTTGATTATCGATGTATAACTGGACACAAACCAGCATCACAGCTGCACAACACAGACAAAAACTGGTTCTTGCACACAAGCTGATAAACAAGCCATAATCATTCATACACTAATCAGGCTCAAACGTTTCCTGCCACAGGCTGCAGGCAATCAGCCTCAAGCAGCAGGTGCACAAACACACAAATGCTTGTCGCTCTACAATTGTGAGGACAGTCATTAATATAATGCATTCCCGAGCCCCTCACCCCAACTTTAACCATCTCAACTAAGGCCCTTCCACTCAGCACTAACCCTCCATTGTGTCCGTTCACCTGCAGAGGTGGGGGTGTCGAGCAGACAAGAAGTTTCAGAGGCAGACTTCAAACCACGGGGCAATTAGCCAGAGTATCTTAAGAATCATCTGCAACATGGACAAAATAAAAGTAAATGTTTTATTTGTTAACTGGCTCATATACATGCAGGGAGATTGTGGTCCAAATCAAGACCAATATACACACACACACACATATACATATATACATGTGTGTGTGTATATATATATATATATATATATATATATATAGAAACAGCCTTGAGCAGTAACAACGAGCCACTGACAGTAACGACTAAAACAAAATTTAATTTGGCTAAAACCTCCAGCTCAACAAAACACTTGCGAGTGGCCTTAAATTAGATTGAAGTCACTTAGCGAACCTGTGTTTGCTCTGCACTTTTGTCTGATAACTGGAACCTGCTGCAGATGGAATTCAATGAATGAGAGTAACACAGAGTAAATTGATAGACCCGCCGCAGGTGGGGAGGGTGTGGGTGTGTGTGTGACAGCAGCAGGGGAAGTCGGGTGTGTCTCGTACGGTGCTGATGGCAGGGCCAAGTTACAGATTGAGTGAAGCAGGAAAAGGGCAAAATCTAATTAAAGCAGAAATTTATGGGCCTGTCAAAGCTCGTCACATCTACAAATTCTGACGTGTGCACACGCACACACACACACACTTAAAGTATGCCTGCAGGGGTACATGGTGCTGTCAGATGAGCCTATTGTCAGTAATGGTTCTACTGCTCTCCTGGGGATTCATATGTACGGCTTCTCTGTTCTCTGGGCTACGCATGCACTGACTCACATGTTGACAACACACAATACTGCCTCTTAGTGACACACTAATAATCAGATCTGACTTTGTTTCACTTCAGTCTCTTTAGATTCGACCTGCTCTGCTCATTAGTGTTGTTATTTAAACGCCCAGCTCTACATGTTCAGACTCACAACTGGTGTTAAGCAACAACTGTGACTCATGCAGAGTGTGTTAAGATGTTCAGTGAAGATGTGCGGATGTTTACACACAGACAATAAGTGTGTTTACATCCAGCCATTGTCCATAATGTATCAATAAAACCTTGATACGCAAGACTGAAACTGATTTTCATCCTCTCAGGTTTAACTGGAGCTTCTTCTTTTGCAGCTACACTGCTGCTGGTTGTACTCAGGGACATAAACACAGTGAGTGATCAATACACAGAAGAATAGTAGCTATAGTTTCCCTAAAAGACGAAAACTAAATCACAGTAAGGTTCAAAGGTGAACTGGTGAACATGAAGATGTACATGTTTGTTACTGATAAAATCACTGTGACCGTTCATAAAGGCCTCTGTACTGTTGCTCTGTACAGCTCCAGTGATCACTTAAAACCCTTGTGTAATACGGTTAATGAGCTGTTTGCACATCAACCACTGGATAAAGCTGTAATCTGAGTCTAATCTCCACAATCCCACTGTTGATTGGCACGCAAACTGTGAGGGGGGGCATGGGAAAAGGAGTGCAGTGTGCAGATTTACTGCACTGGATCTGATACTGGATCTTTGATGTCCATGCAGATTTTGTTCTTCACTTACTCAGCAGGGAGATTCTGGTCCAAATCAAGACCAAACTATAATTTAATCGAAATCTTAACAATTCAGAGTCTAATGACTCATGCTGGTCGCTATCACGTCCCCTCACCTGTCATCTTTTCCATTCCCAGGAAGGAAAAATGAAATGTCAGGTTCAAAACCAGCAACTGATGCAGGTTGGTGGATTCCGTTCCCAGCCTTTATGCTAAGCTAAGCTAAGCTAAGCACATCTTACATACACAGTGGTGGAGGATGTATTCAGACACTTAAGTAAAAGTACTAACACCACACTGTGGTACTCCACTGTAAGTACTATGTACAGAGCCGTGAAAAAGTATTTACCCCCTTAAACAGGTCGTTCATGCTCGGTAACCCTCCAATGTGGCTGAACTAAAACAATTCTGCAAAGATGAGTGGAACAAAGTTCCTCCAGTTTTCATAAACGCTTGATTGCAGTTGTTGCCACCAAGGGTGGCCAGGTATTACGTTTGGGGGGGAAATTACTTTTTCACATAGGACCAGGCAGGTTAGGAGCTTGTTCCCTTAATAAATGAAATCATCATTTAAAAACTGTATTTTGTGTTTACTCAGGTTATCTTTGTGTAATATTAAACTTTGTCTGGGCTTAAATACTTTTTCTCAGCACTGTATGTATAATCAGGAAAATGTACTTTAAGTATAAAAAGTACAAGTACAGAAACATATGCACTGTAGCACTGTTGTAGTTGGTTGGAGTTGAGATATTTTTAAGAAATTGAATATTTTTTATTAAGGATTCATTGACTAATTAAGCCTTCACTATGCTTTGTCCAAACACCACGATAAAAATTACAAATGACTCAAATGAAAAGCAGCAAATCTTCAGATTAGAGAAACTGGAAATATTTGGTATTTTTACATGAAACATTTCTTACAGTTAATTTTCTGTATAGATGAATCATTTCAGCTCTACTTGTATTTACTGTTTAATTTATAACAAAGCATCATATTTTATTATCTCTTCATATGATTTTTATGTAAAAATCTTAATTTGTAAAGTAACTGCAGCTGTCAGATAAATGTAGTGGAGTACAAAGTACTGCTGCAGTTCCCCCTCAGCTGTAATGGAGTAGAGTTCTCATACGACCACAGTCACTGCTCTCATTTCACTTCACAACAAACTCAATACGTCTATTTTTCTCCCAGTTCCTCGTTCTCTGACCAGTTCACTATAAATGGTCGTATCAGTGTCTGACTGAACGCTGTGTCTACACACACAGATACCGACGTGGTGATGTAACAGTGAGGAAGAAATAGGCTTTTGCTCCAACCGTCCGACTCCCTCCACCCCACCCCACCCCACAGGCTCTATCTAATCATGATCCTCACCGTCTCACACAAAGACCCCCTTCAGGACCCGGCACCACGCACACAGTGTGACTCAGGTGAGGAACACGTGGTGACCCGATTGCACACAAACACACGCCGGCACATAGAAACACGAACAAAACACAACCAGAACTCAGAGAGCATTTTCTGCCCCCCTCCCTCTCTAAACTTTGTTTTATTAATGATGCTGTGTAATGCTGGCTCTGGTGACGTCCTGCAAGGCGTTCCTGTAGGGCCTGTTCTGACTTTGGCTGGTTGCTGGCCTACTTCTATCCAGCCCCTCCAAGCCTCTATGTGGAGGATCATTGTCCCCCCTCCTTCCTCCAGGGTGTTTTTTCTTAAACAGGGTCGTCTTTGAACCTGTTGCCAAGTGAGGCCTTTTGAACCAACTACCAACTACTTCTCACTTGGCACCGACACTGAACTCCCTCCCTGCAGTTTTTATCTATTTCTTTATTTGCAGCTGTTCTGTTTGTTTTCAAATCATCAGAAAAAACTTCGATAAAATGAGCCACTGAGAACATTTTTGCACAGAAGATGTCTGCATGACAGGTGAGGCCCCGGCTCTCCACCAACATCACACCTACCTGGTTGTTTTGGAAGCAGGGGGCTTATCAGGCTTGGGTGAGGATGCAGAGCTCGGCTTGGAGGGAGTTGCAGAAGCAGGTTTGGGAGCTGAAAGAGACAATGAGAACAGTGTGATACAGTAACATATACTACAGATATAAGTCAGGAAAATACAACATTTACATACGATGTTAAAGGATTTAGGTCACGTCTGGAGCAGCCACTCCTGCATGTCTAACATGTGCCAACGAACACTCCTCATTAGAGCCGTGACAACATTTCATGTTACACTTACTGTTTGTCCCACACAACCTACATTCTGATCTTAACCTTTACTACTTCAAATGACATTTTCACCAACCTGGGGGCTTTTTAGCAGCAGCTGCAGTGCTGCTGGTTTTGACACCATTAGCAGTTGTGGGGGTCTTCTTGGCTGCTGCTGCTGTTCCGGTCATCGGCTTTGCACCGTTGGTGGCAGGGGCAGCCCCTGTGGCTTTCTTCTCGCCTACTTTGGAAGCTGCTGTTTTTTTGGCTTGGGTCGGGGTGCTCTTCTTCTCGGGAGCAGGCGTGGTCTTTTTAGCCACTCCGTTGCTCTGAGGCTTAGACAGGCCGTTTGAGATGCGGTTCTGGGATGTGTTAACACGTGAGCCAGATGTGGTCTTAGTTGTACTGGTGGTGCTTGGTTTTGTCTTGGCTGTGGCCTTGTTGGTCATCTTGGCTTTGGAGTCTCCTGAGGTCTTGTTGTTGGCCTTGGCAGCTGGAGTTTCCTTGGCCTGTTGTGGCTGGAGGTCTCCCTGGCCTGACTCTGCCACCGGCTGCTGTGGCATCTCCTCCTCCACTGGACTGGCAGTCTGGTTGGGCTCCTGTCCCAAAGCTGGTGCTCCCTCATTTCCAGGATTGGATTCCAGTGTTTCCATTGGCTCCAGTGCCACCGTGGCAACCCCATCCGGCTTCATCTCCCCTCGAGTTGTAGCAGTCCGTCTCTGTAGGGCACGGGTGTATGAACTGAGCTCTCACAGGATGGCCACAGGTCTACAGGCGTTCTGGAGACAGCAAGGTCTGGTCTGGAGAGAGACAGGATAATATACAGCATAGTCAGATAACAGCAAGACC
The DNA here is from genome assembly GCA_032362345.1 of Sandelia bainsii. Taxonomy (NCBI): domain Eukaryota; kingdom Metazoa; phylum Chordata; class Actinopteri; order Anabantiformes; family Anabantidae; genus Sandelia; species Sandelia bainsii. Next base: position 21,488,305 of record JAUMHL010000029.1, read on the forward strand.
AGACATGAAAACAGATCTCTGTCTCTGCCATCAAGAGACAGAGCACCAGGAATGTTGTTAGGCCTCGAAATCAGATAAAGCGATGGCTTCCAGCTTCAGCATAACACACAGAAATCTGTTCATGCAGGAGTTAAAAGGCACACTGAACAGGATGTACTATTATACTGTGCTGGACACTAAAATGCTGCTCACACCCAAGAGGAGACTCAAGCTCATATAGGACAATAAAACACAGAAAAGAAAATCCATCACAGCTTCAGAGGGAAACTTCAGGATAAACAATTAGATCAACACATTTTCTAATGAGCTGAATGTGTGTGAGGTCTCAGGAGGGACAGAGGAGGACGACATGTCTACTACACTAACATTAATGTCACTGGCAGCTGCTGTGCAGCGGCAAACTAAAAGCTCAGGGACACACTTGGTTTTTTTTCCTCCTTTGTACAAAATGGCAGCAGACTCACCAGTGTGGAAGACTAATTTCCTTGGGATAGCACACTTAGGGGAGAGCAAAACGCTGTAGCACGCAAATCGCACACAGTATGCATATACTACCAGTAATAATGATAACACACACTAAACTTTCAATACACACAGACATGAAAAAGCCAACTATGAGGCTCATGTGGATATAAAAAGAACAGTGAGGTGGGGACAGGCCTGCATGTATCTGCTAAGTGGGTCAAGCAATGAACAAATAAAAAAAACCCAAAGACAGTGAGACAGTTTTACTCATGGGTCATAAATGGAGCAACTTAACCACGCGTAACACGAGCTGTCGCACATCGACAAGTGTCTCTTAGTTTGACTTTACTTTCCGACGGAAGGAAACGGTTTTTACAAGGGAAGGGGGAGTAGTAGGAAGCTGGTGGAAGTTTACAAACAGAGTGAGGAGGCTGCTGTGCAGGAGGGAACGTGGGGGCTGGCCCAGAGGAAGAAGGTTGGCCTGAGGAGCATGGGAACAAAAAGAGAAGAGACAGGGAAAACAAGACGTAAAATGAGCTCACTACTGGCTTTAAGAGCCAGACATCACTAGTCATCTTAGTTTCCACTGACCTAAACACGCACACACACTCACACACTGTCCTATTTCTAGAAGGGGACAGACATCATCTTTATGCTGCTAGCTTCCTGGAAACTATTCCTCTTCCTCTTTCTTCCCTTCTCCGCTCATCCTTTACTCATGCTCTAAAATGAATCTCGCATGTCAAAAGGCCTTCTTTCACTCTCCACGCACCCGATCGCTCCTCGATGCCCCTCCCAACGCTCCTGCTCTCCTTCCATCCCTCTGTTCTCTGTTTGCATTTGCACAGATGGCCGGAGCAGCTGAGTACGGCCACAGGGAGAGTGAGACTGAGAAAATGTCCATGTCTTCCAAACAGCAGAGGGACAGATACTGTACAGACACAGCTCGTGCAACAGGCCGCCACCCTGAACCACTGAGGAGGACCTGTCAGTCACAAGAGGTTTTTAAAAACTAGTGAGGCTCCAAACTGAGGACAGTTGGTTTAATGATGTAGCGACCAGTCGCAGCTTTTGAAGCTCAGGGTGGGAGATGGTGGGTTTTGCTACAAACCCCTCAGACATTACACAGCCTACACATTAATGAGAGGCTCAGAGCTGCAGCGACACCTGTTCCATCACAACTGCAAAGTATCAGGCACTTGGACAGTTTGAAAGATGGAGAGAAAGAGGAAACTTGAAGCCGGAGGTGCAGGAAAGAAGCAGCAGAAGTACTGTTTCTGATAGTAAGAGCAGCTATGAAGTCAAATCAGGTGTCATTTTTAGACCTGGTTTGGATTTTAAACAGACATCACTAAAACAACCACTTAAGAGCACGCGACCTGCAAGAAACAAAACACAATGGAAACAACTGACACTCATTGCCCCCTTACTCGCCATCAGTTTGACTGATGAGGTGACAAACACTGAGAACACGTCTGAACAACAGCCTTTTCTTCACAGATATCGTCCCATCACCACGACGTCATGTCGTCACAACTTTAGCTCCCTAACATCTTGACTTTTTACACTTCGCTCAAACAAGCGCACCACTGTTTGACTAGGACCCGGTGACCTAACTCGACCACGCACTGACCCGGGAAATGAGACCGTGTCCAATCCCAGTCCCCTCGTCTCTTTCAGACTATTCCCACAGCAGAGTGAAGCATCTGGCCAGGATGCTCATTTCACCGCCGCTCTCCAAAGCGATAAATCCTGAACACACGGCCACAGCCAGAGGAACATTTCTCTCTCCTGCAGGTCTGCAGACAGCTGTGAGATTGGACTCCTCTCTCTCAGACTGTGCAGCTCTGCGTCATTAGGACCATCCATCAGTGCTGAGCATAAACAGGCTACAAATCAGAGCAGAAACACACTTTTTCTTCGGTTCTCCACAGAAACTGGAGTTGAGGGGGCGATTTCAGTCACATCAGTTCAGCAGCCAAATGATGATTAAGATTTCATCTTTAGTAGCTGAATTTCCTGGTTAGTGCTCCACTGATGAACATGTCATTAATTTATCTTTCCTTAAACATCTTTATCTTTCCAATTTCCTGCTTACCACATAGAACCACATATTATTCCTCATTAATTGAGGCAAATAAGAACAACCCCAGGTTTCCTTGCAGCACTGTAGCCAGGCTGACAAAGAGTCATAGCTCTGTTGAACCTACAATTCCCTTATCTCTCAGCAGCGATGACT
>JAUMHL010000029.1:21491108-21504928 GCA_032362345.1 Sandelia bainsii
ATAATGTGTAAAGTCTTAAACCTTACACTGTAAAGTGCCTTGAGATGACTTGTGTTGTGATTTGGCGCTATATAAATTAAGTTGAATTAAATTGAATTATTAAAATGTTTGGCTTCAGTACTTTTGACCATAATAACAGTAGCCTCACAAAGAAAAGTCAACATGAAAATGTTCTTACATAAAGTCTTACAGCAGCTCCTCCCTCCCAACTGAAGCATCTTCAACCCACTAACTGATTAAACCTAATTAAACTAAAGGCAGTTATTCTAACTGATCGACTGTGCCGTTATTACACGGACACACATTTAATCACAGTTATAAATAACCCTGTTTTAAAGTAGTGATGTTGTCAGATGGACTAAAGCTGAAATAAGTTTTCTAAAAAGTTAAATTAGCTGAGAAATTCTTCTCCTTTTGTCCACATTCTTGCAATTTCACACATTTGGACCATGGAGCATTCAGGCCAATCTCCAGATTTCTCTTTTAACGACTAAGCAGCCTCACTAAAGCAGCTGGGGATTAAATGTTTTGCTGGCACCTCGACGAGCTGCTGAAGGTGGTTTCACATTACTCAGCCACTTCCTCCAGTCATATCTGTTTCAGCTGGACCAGAGCGGATCAACACCGTCCCTGCCTCCCACCTGTACTTTGTCGATCTGATGTGAATAAACTTAAAATGCATTAAGCAGAATATAGTGTGGCTTTGGCATCAAGTTCACCTGTCATCTGACTCTAATCACAGGAAAAACCCAGACTGACTGTGAGGAATCCACTTTAACAGCAGAGCTACAACACGGCAGCAACACACAACCTGACATTTTCATCCCGGAATAAATTCAGTGACCTGAGACTTAAATGGTCTGGGAGCTGCTGATTCCACACAGATGGTTGTGTCAGCTACATTAGGCTCGTTTCAAAACAAGTTTAATTTTTAGGCACCATGCGCTGTGTGAAATGATTAAGGCTTCATCTGAGGAGAATTCACAGCACCTCAGACCGAGCAGCCTGTCAGCATCTATACGCCGTCCCGACCTGCACACAGAGAATCTGCTTCTACAGGCTGAGAAAGAGTGGGAGTCTTCAGCTCAGCAGATTCTTTCACTGTAAACTTCTGTAAAATGTGTTTGTTGGCTTTAACAATGTGTCCAAGTCATGTGGCTGCAGCTTCCAAGCAGCATCCCACTCCACATTCCCGACGGGCCTCAACGATGAGCGCACAGTGACTGAGAACACAGGAAACCCACACAAAGGGGACGGAGCAGTGGTCAGAGCACAGGATCAGAAACAACTACTAACTCATAATTCATCTTCATTTACCATCTGAAGCTGTTCCACACGCTGCAAGACTTTACAGTTCCACACCCAAGCAGGTGCTGGTGGTCCCCATAAAACAACCAGTGTGATACCTGCTCAACAACAACGGACCTGATAGTGTCTCCGTTCTCCAGCGCCATGTCTTATGACAAAAAACACAGAGAGACAGAGACACTAAGAGACACAGTGATTTCACAAAGGCAAAAACCTACTTTAATGCAAAAGACACAATTCCAGTGAGTACAGTCAAAATCGACTGATTTAAGCGGCTGAATTAATCTTATATCTCAGAAATGTATTCACCGTCTTGTTGAATTAGGCCTTTGACCAACATGTAGTTACTGTTTTCACTTTAGTGGTCGGCAATATAGCTTCAAAATTATATTACGATATTTCAAGGAAATGTGCGATAATGATGTTAATGATGATACAGAAAAAAAAAATTACTCACCAATGTTTTATTGGTGATTTCAGTTTGCAGAAAGCAGCATTTGTTAGTGCGAACAAAACGGTCATTTTTCATCCTTCTTTTAGGACACTGAAGTTGTACTTGTATTTGTAGTGGAGTACTTGCATAATGTGCGAGTTTGTGAATGTGTACTACATGTGCATACTGGGTGTTTTTGACAGTGTGCACTAGGTTTTATTTGCCTTTCTGATTTATACACATATTTACTATTGTTGGGATGTTTTTTGATGTCAGACATTTTGTAACGTTTGCCTGCAGTTTATTCCTGTTGTTGTTGTTATTACACGTATTAGCCCTCGAGCACTAAGCTAATGATGGCCAACCAGCTCTGCAAGGTGAGGTGATCCTCCTAGGCATCATCCTCTCCTAATACCCACACTGGGACGTAAACAAAATGTGCGTGTGTTTGTGTGTGTGCTCCAGGCGCACTACTATGTTAAGGCCCAAACCGTCAATAACTGGAAGGCATCCAGCTCCTCAGAGGGATCTAAGCTTTTCTCACTGTCTAGACACAAACATGCAGTTGGTGAATAATCAGGTCATCAGCATATTTAAACTGAAAACTGCTACTCTGACCCCCTCTCTGCTTCAAGTTCAAAACAGTGATGGGTGTGTGAGTGTGTAAGAGCTGGGGGGGGGATGTATACCATCCATCATTATGCAAAGGAAAAGAACAAGAAACTGCAGTGTTGGCTATGGAGATAAATGTTAAGTGAATCTGCTGCTGGGCTGTTGTGTTTGTATGGGTCTTCACCACTAATAACACCCCCCCACACACACTCACTTTAGCCAACCAACCATCCAGCACTGCTTTCACAGTACACAACTGCACACGCACACTCTTTCTGTCCCCGGGGCCTACTCCAAATAGTCACAGAGAGGGATTGTGGGGGAAGGAAGCAGTGGGGGAGAAGTGCAAAGAAATGAGCTTTTGTGACTGGTCTGTTACTGAGGGAATCACTGAAGAACTAATGTCTCTGTCACAGCACAGGTTTGTGCAGTGAGGGGGGAGGATGCTCATGGGCCATGTGACCTCTGACCCTGTAACAGTCTCTGTTGGTGTTCGCTCTTTAAACCAGGGCTGGACTTACAAAGTGTGTTATGTAAAGTCACAAAGTAGGAAAACACAAACTGTCATCAGTGTAAGCGAGGACGTCCCGTTGTCACAGGGACAATGAAAATAGCATCTAGGATGACAAAAAGATAAATCATGTTTTCTTGTTAGGTTGTCAGGTCCTCTCAGCTGACAAATTAACAAAATCAGACCCCGCACAAAAACTGTTAATGCTAAACAAGCTGTACACAGACGAAGCCAAAAAACCAGCAAGCAGGGGACGAAGTTCAACCAGCAGAGATGGAGCACATGGGATCAGCTCCATTCACCTGCTGAATCCTCAATTGAGAAATTGAGAAACCAATAAATTAAACTATTTTTATAATGTAGGATGGAAAAAAGAAACTGGAGTTGATCAGTTTTGGTTTATTGATGAAAAAGTTAAATTCTTGCTCATGGCTCCACTGCTCATGTGTATTTTGGCTGATGCCTCAGATCTGACGCAGTTTTTTTTCTTGTGACCGGGAACAAAAATGATCAAATAATTTAGAGGGCGTTTGTGTGTTTGCTCCTCTTCTCTGCTGGAGGGGGGATAATGTCAGATTTAAACACAGGGCCTCAGATTGTTCAGTGGTTTCAGTCAAATCTGTGCTGTAAACAACCATTTTTATAAACTAATCTGAGGCAATTCAAACAATGAGAAAAGTACAGTGTTAAATTTGGACAAGTGAAGACTGTTGTTTGTGTGAAGTTCTAAGAATTTATAATGGATTTTATATTTGCTGGTCATGGAACTGGAAGTTGTGAGATTTCCAAAGCAGCAGATCTGAGGACACTTCACACACGATCACAGGTAACTTGGTGAAAAGTCTGACTTGTTTAGTGAAGAAGGCAGAGCTGAAACGTCTAAAAAGAATTAAAGAGAACATCATTGATTTGGAGGTGAACCTTATTATCTGATGCATTGGACTTTGTTCTACAGACCTCAATCCTCCATATTTGTCTTTCATTAAACGTGACTGCGATTAAACCGTGAAATGAAAAACTGAAACTAGACACTGAAAATCTATTAACTATGGAAATATGTCTGTGGTCAAGCTGAAAACTGCGCTCTGACGCAAAATGTAAAAAGGAAGATTTAACATTTTTAAGCTGAGGATATAGCTCCTCAAATGACAACTTTAACCATTATTTTTGTGATTGATTATTGCTGGATTAATGGTTTGCTCTAAAGAATGTTTGAATCTGAACAATCTCCATCACAACATCCCCAAGCGAAATCCAACTTCTCCATCAAAAGTAAATCTGCAGCATGTTTCATTTACTGTGTGATGCTGGCAGACCACCAGCAGCACACCAACAGCTGCAGCAGAAGGATTTTAGTTCCTCAGTCAGTGAAGTCGTTTGTATCAGACTGAAAAATGTCAAATAAACCCCTCCTGTCTATAAGTAAGCTTCCTCATTATGACCCCAATGATCATTTCATCAGTTCATCAATAAAAAACAAAGATCAGAGTAAAACTAAACTAAAAGTGATGATGTTGTTTTAATACAAACTAATTCAGCAACATGCAGCATCTGTGGAATCTCAAACTGAAGCTGCTGATCAGTAAAACTGTTTCCTCCAACACCAAAATATCTGTGGTTCCAGAGCTGATTCATCTGTTCGACTGTTAATAAGAAGCTTCTGACACTGAGTAACGTCTGATGTTACTGCGTCTTGGAAGAAATACGTTTATGAAGTAAATCCACCTACAATCCACTGAGAACAAAAACAGCAGAGACAAACTACGAAACTGCTGCAGCACAAAGAAAACATCATTTATCATGGAGAAACGTGAACGTTACTTTCAGTCAGATCTGCTGTTGCTGTTTATAGGAAGAAGTAAGTTGAGAATTGATGACGGCAGTCGACTTTAAATCTTTGCTTGAAAGTTGGCTGAAGAAATCTTTGTGTCGTCTGTGTTAATGTTATCGATCATTCAAGCTGAGCACAGTGAACGTCCCTGAGACGAGAGGCCTGCTGTTACCAAACTCATCATCAGGATGGAGGAACAGAAACGTTGGGTGTAGCCTATGTATGTGTGGGAGGTGGATGGGGAAAACTGAAGCCGCCCAGTTAAATGCAGTTGGATGTTACCAGTGCTGCTGCTGCCTCCATCAGCTTGATGCTAATCAGAGATCTCACGTTCCCCAAACAGCCGCGGCCTGAGGTCAGGAAACCGCCTCTGTCCTGTACACAAATAAACTGCAAACAGAGCCTGTGGTTCTCCATGTCACTCCCCTCAGACAGAGGGAGGGCTGAGCAGGAGACAGGAGGAGGACTTCCATCACACTGAGACTGGTGCAGCTTTTGTTCTGTTGGAACATTTCTGACACCTCAAGGTTCATGACTGCTGCCTTATCGACGTTCCTCAGTTGATACTGAAGTCGGTTTTCAAACATTTCTTTGAAATGTGTTTTTTAGCAGCTCAACAGATTCTCAACAATCAGAGGTGAAATGCCTTTTTCCCCTCCGGCTTTATATGAGACCTGCAGTGAGAGTGGATGAAGTTCACGAAACAAACAAGCTGCCGTGTAGGACGGTGTTTGTTCCCATCATTACATGTAAGTGCTAATCAAATGCCACCAGGTCTTTACTCAGTGAGTCGCACAGTGACTAAGGCTGGATTTAAAGCCTCACTGAACATCGTGAACATGTCATTTAGCACAGCCACAAACTTCAGACAGAAAAACTTAATAAATCGCAATATTTCCCTGCATGTGTTCATTTTCCTATATTACTCAACCTTAGTACAATGTACTGCATTTATAATTTGATCTGCATTTCTAAGTAGTAGTACTCTATATAATCATCTCCTGTATTTCTAATACACTTAACTTATTGAAAATCATGTTAAGTGTTTTGACATATTAATAATAAATAACCTTTACAATAAAAACCCCTGCACTTTACCATTAGATTCAATTACTTTCCTGCAAAACAAGCAGAGAAAATGACATGAGTAGTGTCTACAAGCCTATGCTCCCATCTCCATACAGCTTCCTGAATAAAGCCTTAAAGGCAAAACCATGGGCAAAAAAACCCTGACTGATGCTCGTCAGCTCAGATGAACATACAAACATTTTTCTCAGCTTCTCTCAAGGCAGCCGGACACAGATTTCACAGGCAAATTTACCTTTAACGATACATTTGTTTATACAAACTGTGATATTTTAACTTTTATTTCTATTTATAATGAGTTCATCCTACGTGCAACAGCTCAGAGACAAAGACTTACACATGGATACTGAAGCTATGACTACCTACCTCTCGCAGACAAAGGAAGCACAACAAGCACACACAACGGTCTCCTCCCCTGCCGACTGCTAAGTTAACTCCTTTTTAACACCCTGTACAGTCATTCCTATCAACTGATTTCCAGTGGGTCAATGAGATGCTGAGACGCTCAGTAATAGAATCTGCGGCAGAACAAAGGCCCTGCTGAGAGGAAGGAACACGTCTGTTTCTGTCTCCTTGTTTACTCGGATGCTAGTGTAAGAGAGAGAGATAGCAGCAGATTGTGTGACAGACACCTGGATCACTGAACCATGTGATCAGAGAGGCTGGCACTAATCCTAAGGACTATTTAGAGCTTCACGCTAAGAGTTTACAATGTCCTCAAGTGAAAATTAAACTCAAAGTAAGGGATTAAGAAGCTAAATACAAACACAAGTTTCTTGTTGTAATGGGAGAAATTAGCAAAAAGTGAGTAGGACCGCTGCAATGCCAAAGCCTGTCACAGAACCCCCCCCCTTCTACAAACACCCTAACCCTGTCCTTCCCATGATGCGTCCAGGCCCGGAGAAACTCAGCCCCCTGGGGACAGGCAGATTAACACATGAGAGAGCTCGTTAACCCCGGACAAAGAGAGATGCTAATCTTGGACAATTGGCGTCAACTGTCCTAAAACAGAACACAGACACAGATACAGAGGGAGAGAGAAACCGAGACAAGCAAAAGAAAGAACAAGGGAGGCATACGCAGCACTAACAGAGGCTTCAGTATGTTCCAGAAACTAGACAACTCTGTGGGGAGGCCGGAGGGTTCATCAGCCCCGAACAATACGGACCAAGGCCGGCGAGCGCCCTGCTACAGCCTGGCTGAGCTCCACCGCCTGCAGGGACGACCAGCAGGGCAGCACAGAGCTCAACTGCGTGGATACTGATCGCAGTGGAGAAAGTGCAGAGCCAGGCTGGCAGCTCCACAGATGGCCAGGAGGGACAGAGGAAGTGCATTAGGAAGGCAGGTTCCTCTGATGCTGTTAGTCCTCTCCCCTGGGAGATAGGAGAGATAGTCGTGACAAGGGTTTAGCAGAGAACAACACAAAGAGATGCGGAGGATGTGGGGGGTAAAAATGGGACAGAGACAGGGACAGAAAGCAAGAAACAGCAAGATAAGTGGAGAGACAGAGAGCCCTACAGAGAATCTCAGACTAATTTGTAACATGAAGAGCTGCTGGATCATCTCCATAATGGGCCGTCTGCCCACAAACAAGCTCCTCTCTGGGGGTAAATGAGATGAGGCCAGCCCAGGACCAGCTGGTGGCTTGGATCAATGACACAAGCAGATACAGAGTTGGAGGAAGAGGGCTGGACTGAGGCATCTGGACAGGATGGCAGAGACACACCCAACAGGCTCCGGGGGCTCTCCTGAGATTGTCCACGAGGACACAAAGTACAAGTGGAACACCTGTGTCCGTAAGAGGATTACCTTCTCCTGTGTGACTTGGAACGAGGCACGCTCCAGGTGGAATCTGATCCCTCACAGGCCTTCAGTGAACTAAACCACAACGTCTACTCAGAAAGTGCCAGAAACTTCTCTGACCACGTCCACAACAACTATCAACATTTAACACTTCACAGAGACGATGATGAATCTTCAGAGCAGCTAATTAGTCCCACAGTCGAACTTAAATGTCAGCACGAGGAACTGGCTCCTACACATGGCTGTGGCGAAAGGAGATTCATTCTGTCGGGCACAAATAGCGATCATTCAGCACACAAATGAGGGCAGGCTGGGGAGCCTGTGACACAGCAGTGCCACTGACACTAATGACTGGGACAAAACAGCTAATCACAATTTAACAGAACGCAGTTATGAAATCACAATGCAGCATTTTTTTAAATGCTACAGATTTCAAACAGTCAGAGAGACGTACACATGTGAAGCCTGCAGGGGACGCGAGTGGGCAAAAAAACGTTTAAGACACAAACAAGTTGTCAAGTAGGACATTTGTTTGAGATGATCACTGAATCAAAAACGCCACCAGGAAATTACTTGTGCAATAGTCACACAGCAACTAAGGCTCAAGTCAGAGTCTCTGTGAACACACTGAAAAAGCTGCAGGGCTGTATTTCAGTCAGGCTTACTCCGTTTTCAAACCGTTTCTTTTCACGCAGAGAAACATCCAAGTGAACTAGTGCATCACTACAAACAACAAGAGTATGTTCTCATCCGCCCCTAGATGTGGGGCAGGAACCACTCGGTAAACAAAGGAAGAAGACCTTGTTCTGGACTCTTGACCTTTTCTATGAGAAAAAAAATGCTGCGCACCATGAAGCAGTGGCACAACTGGAGCTTACACATCACATCTTAAAAAACAAAAGTTCTGCATGCTGTGCAAGGAAGAGGAGCTGCCAACTAACTGTTTAGCTAAAACTGATCTGGGAAACATCAAGCATCACGTTCCCAACACAAACTCACCTCTGCAGAGTTCACATCCTCTAAAGGGTCATTTCTTTGGATCTGCACCCAAGTGCGATTGCCGTGTTCAGACCTGCTCAAACGAACCGCACCAAGACGGAAAACAAACCAGAGTTCAGTTCAACCAGACTAAACAAGGCAGGTTTGAAAACACTCTTAAAGAATAATACAGGAACAAGAGGAACATACTTTACTGTGAGATTATTTTTTCCATCTCAGTAACAACCAGGCTCCTGAACACATCACGGCATTAAAAAAATATCTGGTCTTGAATCCCAGCAACAGGGCTGTGAACCATGTCAATTATCCATCCTCCCACCAGAGGAATTCAGAGCGTCCAAACACAGCAAATTACTGCAGCTGCTGGCAAATCCTGCATCAAAACCGTGCAGCCAGTTGCCAAATGCATGCCCCAACAACTGTGACACGGCTGACTGAGGCTGCTGACATGACAGGGAGCCCAGGCGACAGCGAAGTTTATCTCCGCTTTAAACTCGCTGCAGTGCCCGCGGCCGTTTCCTCAAGCGTCAATCACCCAGAAAACGGAGGAGAAGGAAATTCAGCAGGTTATTTCATGGATAATCTCAGAGCAGCAAAATACTGTTGTTGCTGTTGTCAGGGAGTAAAACAGGACTAAAGATGATGCTGTTGACTTTTAATGATGCCAAGAAAAACGTCTGATGATGATCAGAGGCTTGGCCTTGTCACAAATGAGAAGTTCAGAGCTAAAGGGGGGTGGGAAGGGGGTGTTTGGTGAGTCACACACTCAGTCCTGAGGCCGGGGACAGCCTGACACACAGCTCTATTTAATGCAACAATCATCTCCCCTCTTTAGGAGGCAGGGCTGGGGCCAAAACAGGTCATTACAATTTAAACTGGCCTCAAATACAAAATCTTATGAAAGAAAGTCTGTGTGAAAATATTCAGATGATATGATGCATATAAATGTTGGAAAGGAGGAGCTGCTGTGCTAAAAATGTCTCATCTACGTGCAGCTAAGAATCAACCATTTAAACTAATTGAATTCAGGCCTGCAGCTAACACTGATTTCCTTTATTAATCAACTAGTAGTTTGTCTGCTAATAGTGAAAAAGAGTCCAAGATGGCAGACGTTAGCCAACAAACCATCTAAAATTTTAAAAAAAGCTAGTAACAACATGTTAGAAGCTGAAATCAGACAATATTTAGCTGCTTGACATACTGATTAATTAACCACATTTTTCAGCTCTAACTGACTTAATTAATCGCTGATAATAACATGTGACGGGAAAGAGTCAAAACTGACGCCTGAAGCATAAACTTAAAATGAAAGAAAGAAAAGGGAAAAAATGAGCAGGCACTATTTTCATATAGTATAACTTTAAATTTCATTAATTAAACCTACTAACTGTTTGCCCCCCTCTGTCACTTGTTCTTACTGGGAGGTGGAGCGAGTGCTGGTGCAGCGAACGGTGCAGACACTCACACCGGCGACTGTAGCTCATCCAGCAACAGCAGAAAAACACACACCAAACAACAAATCAGATCTAAGTAGAGTCCACTTTTATGTTTCAGTTGCTATAATCAGCTTCATTTAACTTACAGTTTCTGACACACACACACACAATGCTCCATCTAATAATCTTTTAAGACCATCTTAAATAACTTCATAAAAACAAAGCACGGTTCTTAATGGCTGCTAAATTTAATTTCACATGATTGCATTAGCCTGCCTGCCTGTCCTCCATTTCCCTGCCTCATCCACCAACACTAACTGTGACTCAGCCTTTCTCTCATCTGTGCATGCAGGAGAGGGGGTGGGCAGGCCAACCTCTGCCTCGGCCCCGGAGTGTCCCCAAGTCTGAAAAGTGCCCGTCTCGGTCGCCCTGGGATGCCATTTACTCGGGATGACATCAATACCTCACGGTCGATTGCCACACTTTATTGACTGACTCGTGCCCAGTGTGGCCACAAAGCTGGAGACAATTTATGTCGCTGTCTGCAACACCTCAGGGGGACGAGAGCAGAGCTGTGGGCTGAGGATAAAGATTTTCTAAGCTTGCATGTTTGCAGTTTATTAAATGCTCTTGGCCTGGCTTTGGGAACTGGCAGCGTTTCTCCTCCCTATTGTTCGAAGGAGAGCAGCGTAATCTGTCTTGTTGCACTCACTCACCAGAAATAAAGAGTCAGTGAAGGAGCAGCTAGTGGGCCCCTCCAGCTTTAACTCTCACACCACAATAGCTGATCACTTTCAGGGGGTGGGGGTGACATTAATCACATCTGATTATATGCCAGCTTAAGTCTGTGCACAGTTCCTCCTCAGAGATATTTCACTCCCTGCAAGGTGAGAAAATGACAACAAATACACAGCTGCTGGGTTCTTTCTGTATAGCTGACATGAAAACTGCATCTGCAAAATGATGATCTGTAAATGTGCCAGTTTTCCCTCCTGAGGCCACTGAAACATTTCTCAGCCCATCACAGAACAATAGGCATCCACGATGGACGAGGATGGAGGATGGAGGAGGAGAGAAAAAAAAAGTTTAGGCAGGGAAAAGGCAGAGAAATGGACACACACACAGGGAAACCTGCTTTTAAATCTGAAAAAAATGATAAATTAACAGAAATTATTCAGATTTATATTAGCTTAACAGGTCTGTGAGCACTTCCAGCCACCATGCACCCTGCCACCGCCCCAAACCCTTCTCCCCTGCAGCCACACTCCGACTGAGGCAGACACACAACAATAAAGTGACACTAAAACTAAACGTTTTTCACATTTTCTGATGCATTTTAAGCTAATTTCACACACAAAGAAACATTCATTCCGACACAGCGTCTACAGTTAAAATGCGCAGTCACAAGTGACTTTACGGTGACAACAACCGGCACTTTAACGTCTGTAACGGGCGGAAAACGCCGATAAAAGGGTCGAATTTAATGAACGTTAATTAATTAGCTCAACGGCTACAGCTACGCTAGCATGCTAGCTAACGCTAAAACAATGTCGTCCTTACCGCAGCTAGCACGGTCCTCTCCAGCTACGCCCAGTGTTCGTCAGCCGCCGACTGAACCCTCCACCCGGATGACTAAAACACTCAAAGTGAGGATGACGATTAAGAAAAAACCAAACCGGGGAAAACTGGAGAAAGTGGCGGACGAGAGGAGCGAATCGAGCCGAGAAAGTTGTGGGTGTGAAGCGTCTCAGTGATGTGATGCGCGCTCCCTGAAAGGAAGAAAGGAGGAGACACGAGCACGGGAAGAGCGCCGGTGGATGGATGGAGAGGGAGGGAGGGAGGAGAAGAGCCGGGAGGAGAGGACAGGGCTGCAGCTGCCTTCAGGTGCTGCTGCAAATGTCGGAGAATCCAGAGTCTAACAGAGAGGTGCTGTAGCCAGGGCCGCGTCTGGAGTTTTCCGGGCCCCGGGTGAAACATGCTCTGGTGCCCCGGAGAGGTCTGAGCTTTTCACCACGATATTTAATGATAATTATGTTTTATGAAACTTTATGACAACTATAATAAGTGCTCTGGGCTTCTTAAAGGGGCACTACACCTTTTATTAAATCCTAAATTGTCCAACTTCTACTCTACTGAGTGGTGTATGTGCATGAGTTAGTCATTAGCAGGGTTTTTCTCTGCAAAATGCTGCAGGTTCACTTCCTGAAAAGCCAGATTTCAAAATTTGGCTGAGAACATGAGATTACCTATGTTACAAATCCAACATGTAAATACAGAGCTCAGCTCTGCCGGTTGAAACCTGACACCTGGAACCACCGACCTGAAGTCAGCCAGGACCAACTTTTAAGTGACAGCAGTAAACTTTCATCAGTTGGACCTTCTTTTCACTATTTACCATAAGACTCTGTCCTGTTGCAACAATGGGTAGAATTTATTTACAGACATCAAACTCACACACCTGAGGATGTTGAAGGAGTCAGAATCTGCAGCACACATTTCAGTCTTTCCTCGGTTACATGCAAAAGTCACAGGGTCCCATAGGCTAATTTTGAAGCCAGATGCTGTGTCAAGTATTTATACTGAGACACCTACAGCCAGCAGGAGTAAGCATGTAAGTATATTTTACTTATCCAAAGTAAAAATCTGTTTTGTTATATATCTCCCAAATTGGTTCACTTGCTAAAATCAGCCATTTTTTAAATGGAGTCTGGTGTAAGTACAACTGTATTAAAAGTAGGATGATTACCGCTCTGACACGTCTGCCAAACACTGGTTTTGATTAAAAACAGACTCCTCATCTTAGTCTGGTTCAAATAGAGGCTAAAACATATACAGCTGAATATCTCCTATATCTGCATTTGCTGTCATTTGGGTTGCACAGTTTATTCATCGGCACATCCACGGTGGTGGGCGGAGCCACAAGGCTGCATCTAATGAATATTCATAGAGCCTGGAATTTGCAATGAGCGAGACAGACCAGACCTCTTTCCAGGCCTTTTTCAAGGGTTTACTGAACTTTTTCATGGAAAGAAAACTGTGAGACAATATGTTTTCCATAGCAGAGTGTTTCTACATGCTTTAAAATGTGAGTGGAGAGGGACTTTAAATTAATTTTTTATATCGTACACATTGTCCAGTTTCACAGTGATGCATTCTGGTATTGACAGGGGGTAAGAAGACAACTGCTGTTATTAGTAGCCAGTACAAACATGATAGTTAATTGTTTCATTACTTTTTTCAGTCAAATTCAAAGAAGCACATACATAATTTTTATCCACTTCCCACCAACCGTAAGAAACGAGCAGACTGGATCCACCTCATAGGAAATGACAAACTAAAAAAGAAGTCTAAATGGACATTGGTTTGTGGATTTGATTTCAAAAACAGAGACAAATGGTTGATTTTTCCAGGGTTGGATAAATGGTCATTGTTGTAGAGAAATATCATAATCACACTTAGGATTCTGCAGCTTTATCCCGCAACACAGGAGAGACTTTGAAAATGTGCTGTAAGTTCAGGTAGAAATAAACAAGATTAAAGACAAGATAAAATGTTATTGATGTTGCTTTAACATTAATCCTACTATTTCCTAAATAAAATCTCATATTTCAGACTAAACACAATCATACGTTGTTACTACCTAAACAAATGTGACTAACTATAACTATACAGCTAATTAAGAATATATCTATAGATTCAAGATTCAAGATTCAAGATTTAAAACACTTTATTAATCCCAGAGGGAAATTACTTTGGCATGTTACAGCAGCTCTCCGTTCAAACAGAAAGAAAGAAAGAAAG
>JAUMHL010000029.1:21507882-21518615 GCA_032362345.1 Sandelia bainsii
GGCTCTGTTCCAGTTTCCTCCTGTAGGCCTCCTTCCCCTCCCTGATCCTGACAGACAGAACCCTCTGGACCCTCTTCTCTGCCTCCCTGTCACCAGACCTGAACGCCTTCTTTTTCTCCTTCAGGATAGATTTGATATCCTTGGTGACCCAGGGCTTGTTGTTGGGGAAGCAACAACAAGCAACAACAAGCTATAACTATAAGATATAACTATGTCTAACTTTAAAGAAATACCAATTTAATCTATTGTGCAAAAGTAATGTGACAGGTAATTAAATTACTTTTGCTGATGAGTAATCAGTAAAGTAATTTTATTGCTTTTTTATGAGTAATGTTAACATGGTTTTCAAGAGCTCTACACTTGACAGCCGGATGTGTTGTACTGTAGGCTCCTTGTGCATGTAAGTACAGATACTACAATGATATCAGCTGTCAAAGTTGTAGAGCTGAATAAAAAAAATACATGAAATAATCTTCCAGGCTTGAATTAAAACGGGAAATTACTGTGGGTCCATGAAAGCAGCATTCACCACGACAGTGCGCCACGCTGAAACTGAAAGGGGTGAATAGCGAATAGCAGGGGAACTCTGCTTTCTCTGAGAGCAGCCAATCAGCTTCCAGAATGGGGGATTATTCAAATTAAAGATGATGTCACCTCTTGCAAGTCACCCTCACTCTGTTCCCCGAGTTCCTCACGGTTGCCTGCTGCCCTCCCTCTTTGGCCCCTGCAGCCCTTTTTCTCTCCTCTTCAAGCCCCTTTTCTTCCTTTCACCATGCTCGACTGCACACAAACACACACGCACACACACACACACACACGCTGTAACGGTGCATTACTGCTGCCTCACATGCATCAAGTTGACTGCATTGTCTGCCTCCATTGTGACTGTTGCATCAAGAATTCAGAATCTCTTAACACATTTCAGACCTGTTGATTGGAGAATTTGACAATTTGATGTGATTTAAATTGTCTTTAAATGAATCTCATGTCAATTATTTCTAATTCAGAATCTAATCATGCCGCTAATGTACACAGTTTTGACATTTTGCACATTTTTCTCATTTTAAAAGTCACATTTCTTGCAGGCAACAACCTGTTTAGAAAGGATGCAGACTACGAGGTGCACCTGCCTGCAAGCTCAGTCTGCCACAGCCAGAGAGACAGGAGCTGAAACTGGAAGAAATGAACTGAAAAGGTAGAGTTTTCCAGCAAGAAAAGACAGCACACATCAACAGATACAGTTATTTGAGGCGTTGTGTGTTCAGCTGTGTGTTTTCTCTCAGTCAGAATTAGACACTGAAGGGCGTTGTTTCGTGCCATACAAGCTTTTGTGCTCCTCACCAGAACGGAGCTTTTCATCAGAGGCTGTCTGGGTGGGCATGCCGTCTGTCTGCCTGTCTGTCTGCTGCTGCTCAGCTCCCAGCAGCCACCGGCCCCAGCCTACATGAGCCAGCCTTTTGTGTACTGGTCTGTTCTGGAGGGGCTTCTTTTCATGTTGAGCCTGTGGTGCACTCTTCTCTTTCCAAATGCCAGAGAGGGGAGATTTGGCTCTGCATCTCTGCATTTCTGCATTTTTATGTCTGAGCTCAGAGTGGAAATGCAACAGAAAACACACAGTGCACACATTATCTCTCGATCTCTCTTTATCTCTCTCTATCGGACTTCCAGAGGAAGTTTTGTTGTTCCTCTGAATTGGAGTGACCTTGGACTGGAGCGCTGCACCTCTAGTAAATTAGCTTCTTCTTCGTTTTGCTCAGCGTTCTCTGCTTTTCAACAATGCCACTTGTTTTGCTGCTGAATAACAACTGAAGGTCAAGTCAAACCCCCAAAAATGACACCCACAGTGTGTGTACAGTATGCATGCAGGTGTGCGTGCAATTATACGGAGACGTTGAAGGGGAGCGGGAAGAGGGTAAGGACCCCGGTGTGTTCGATGCCTGCTGGCTTGGTGCTGATGGGCGTATTGGCATGGTCAACCAGGCACAACAAAGAGAGGAAGGTGTTTTTTTTTCCACACAGGCGGTGGTGTGCGGCAGCAGGGACAGGAAGGGGCAGGGCTGTGTATCCTGCTGCTCAGTTCCCGTGTTATTTGTCTCATTGTTTTTCTCCACCGGCCCACAGTCCAGCTGGGGCAGCCGCAGCACAAAAAGGCTGGCGCTCAGTCAAGATCCAAAACCTGGCCTCTGGTCAGGGGTCAAACTCTTTGACAAACCCTGGTTAAACAACACTAGTTATTTAACCTGCAGACGCAGGTACAGACACGCTCTCATTCCAGCATCAGATCGAACAGAGGTCTGATTCTTCTGCTAGTCAGACAAACCACACAAGAAAGCACAAAGACACACCCATCACATCAGACACAGTCGCCATCTTTTCACAGACTCACAAATCAGACTGCTCATCATCACACAAGTGGCTTCAGAAGGTGTGAGAGATGTCACTTCACACTCGAATAGGCCCAACAAGAATATTATCAGCCTATAAATCGTGTGTGTGTGTGTGTGTGTGAGACAGAGGATATCAGGCAGACACAGGTTAGCACACGCCAGTGCAGCTGCAGCTCTCTGTGCTCAGCGTGGACTCCCTGAAGAGCAGCAACGTGCCAACACAGCGTTTCATTAACATGCAGGATGTGAAGAAGCACGTACTGGTAACATACAGGAACCTCATTAATGGGCTGTTACCATGTAACATGGATGTTTCATCTGCACAATATATTTATATACTGTATCTATTACACAGGACACCTGCTCGGAGAGAGATGATGATCTTCATCATTTACGCATTATGAGAAAATAGTCCCCTGGGCCCCCAGGTGAATTCCCTTTGCCAACCCTGGGCATGTAAACATCAAAATGTCCACCTGTTGCAGGGACATCGAACTTTTGGCTGTAAGTTTATTACTTGCCCAGAGAGTTTGGACACACCATTGTTGTCATTGTTTATCACTCCACGCGCGGACGTGAAGAGAGCGTGTGACGTCATCCACTCTGCTGTTGCTAAACTGGAAACACAGCACCCCGAGGCGCTTGTGCTAATCTCTGGGGACTTTAACCACGTAACGCTGGACAAAACATTACCTGCTTTCACCCAGTATGTGGACTGTAACACCAGGGGTAATAGGACTAGGGAGGAGGCAGCATAAAGAAGAGGGACGCCTCACGTCTGGACAAACTAGTGAGTTAATGTTAACACCCCACTCTGTACTGTTATACTGTAATTTGTAATGCACTTTGTACTGCACTATTTAACTTGCACTGTGTTTTTATTATGCTCTTTATTAGTATTGATTTTTATCTTTTTCTTTCATCTGTATGCTGCTGCTGGAGCATGTGAATTTCCCCATGGGGATGAATAAAGTATCTATCTATCTATCATCTATCCATCTTTGTGTGTTTATGGTCCTTTTGTTTCTATTTTGGCTGTTTGATGTGTGTCTGTTGTCCTTTTGTTTCTGTCTTTGTTTTCTTGTGTCTCTTTTGGTAGTTTGGTGTCAGTCTTTGGTCCTTTTGTTGTTGTTTTTTTGTCATTTTGGATCTTTTCTTGGCTGTTTGGTTTGTGTCTTGTGTGTTTGGTGATATTGCATATCTCTAAACTGATGGAAACATGAACGATCACTTTGTATTGGGGATCTGATCTCTCTGATTCTGTTCACTAATCTGTCAACAAATTTCATGCGAATGTAGATAGATATGTACCATAAACTGTGTCCTCATGATTCAGATTCCTTTTGATTTTTAGTCTAGTAACTCAGTCAAGGGTTTGTAAATAGATGAGTTGCAATGTAAATGCACATAACCTGGTAGAAACCAGCTGCCTTATAGAGTGTTTTCTCTGTGGGACTGTTTAATCAACTTTACCTTGAATTGCGAGCCAGAGCCTGTTCCTGTTAGTCTGATTCTAAGTGCTTCATCTCAGCTCTGGCAGTGTCCTTGACTAAATAATGCATACAGGTACTGAGGATATTGGACAGCTGCAGCACATCACTGCACTAAGGTCGAGGTTAACTCAGGACACCACTATTGCGGAAAAACCTGCTTGACAATCTTGTAAGCGCAGTGTATTCATTTCAAGTCACCTCTCATCACAAGGCCAAGACCTTTTTTCTTCTACGCCTGCTTAGAAAGGACTTCCTTAGTGCTTTCTAAATAAACTTACTATAAGCGGACTGAGTGTTCACATATCTGTCTTAATCTTTACACTCTCGTTTTGTCCATTGCATGTTCAGTTATTAATGTTGTTGTTGTCCTGCACAGCCTGACTCTACCTGCACTTACCTCGTCTTGTCCTAAGATTTGAGGTAGTTTGTGATAATGGTGATGGTAAAGTACTTTGGTTCTACTCTCAGCATTATTTATCTTTAATGAAGGCATCAAATGCTTCCTTTTCTTAATGTTTCTTCTCTCCTCTGCAAAGTGACTTTATTGATTCAGGACTGCATTGATTTCCTGTGATTGGTTGTCTGGTGGCTGCAGACGGAGCCTGTACGGTCTCTGTTGAGTGGTGTCAAACTACCACAACATCAGGGCTTCTTGAAATCTGAGTTTTTGAGAATCTGAGAATTATTATATATCATGTTAATTTCTAAAGCAGTATAATCCTCCATTATGGAAGATCATAAGGGTGACAGAAATAATAACATAGGATTAAATTGAAGAATAACAGCAGAAATTAATTAATAAATAATTTTACCAATGACTTTAATTCATAAATAAATAGCCTAAATCAGAAAGTATTTAGTTAACTTACTAAATACTGTCTATATTAAATAGACATTAAAATTTTTTTTATAGGGACAACAAAAAAACTGATCACATTTATTATTTATTATAAGTACATTAATTAATTCCTAACTGAAATGACAAACTGGATTAACAATACAAGTTTTAATCAGGCATTTATTCTTACTGTTTCATATTGAGGAAAGACCATTGTTTTTATAATTTCTCTTTTTATTGTCCAGTTAAATATAAATGAATGAAATCCTGTCTTATTATTTCCTCCATCTTTATTTCAGTTTAATATGAATAATAAATTAAATAAATGAGAAATAGACATCATTTTGTAGCAGCTGTTGGTTCAGGAAGAGTCGACAGGTTGTGGACACAGAATGTGTCGTAGGACAGAAACAAACCTGAATTAGCTATTTCACCAGTCTTGACACAATTTCAATATGTTTCCAGTTTATTTCACTAATGAGTACTTTCATTCAGAAGGTAAAAACCCGTACAATTCACTCCAGTACAGAAACTGACAAACTCCCTTTTAGCAATATGAGGTAAAATAATTAGAACAGCATATAAAAAGTAAAAAAAAAACATGGTGAGCAGTGAAATTGTTAGTTTTAAATCTAAACAGTATTAGAGGGCCCTCAGAGCAGTGTCAGAAGAACATAAATAGATGCCGTACATACACAGCTCCATTGTTCTATATGGCTCCCATGTGTCACATTTAAATCAAGTGAAGCTGCACATCGATCTTCATTAAGTGCAAATAAGTAAGTGAACAGAAACTCTTTACAACTGTTGCACTGTAAACAGAATCAGTTGGTATAAAACATGTCAGTGAGCAGTGCATATTCATTGCAGGACGCTTTATATGACCGTACACAGCATGCAGGTTTCTATAATAACAAAAATATGTCTTTAAATGACAAAATGCTCGTCTGTAGAGACGCCCTCAGTTATACATACATCACTCTCTAAACTGCTACCCCACAAAGACAAAACAGTAACAACATATCTGGTCCAAACTTATCTAATACTAAGAATATTCACATTTTCTGACATCGTACATTTACATACAAATTATTAATATGCTTTAGAAATGTGTGATTTAGGGGGATTAATTATGGAAGTATTGTACTACCTTTTGTTTAATTTGGCTGATTTTTTAACCATGACAAGTTTTCAATGGAAGGAAAGGGAGAGATATAAGGAGCTAAATGAGGGCCATATGTTTTGTTAATGTGAAAGACAAAATTGTAAACAAAACAGTTTTAGCTGTTTGCTGTTTGACTCCCTGTAGACATAAAGTAAAACTGTGTGAGGTGACGTTATAAGTCATAACTTGAAATATGATCCCATAAACATGATACACATAATTTTACATTCAGCTTAACTTATAGGCTACTTTCCAGAGTTACTACTGCCCGACATATTTAAGTTTTGTTCATTATGAAAGTGATTCATTCATATTTCTTCACTTAGGACATCCAGTGGTAAATAGCAGACAGGAACTGCTAATTGTGAGTTTGCTATAACTAGTTAATATAAAATATTGGCCAAATAAAGTGTAGCCCACAGCAAAATAAAAGGTGGCAACACTGTCAAACCTAGCTAGTGGGATAGCCTTGGCTAAAGCTAATTTACCCTCTTTTTCTTACTTCTTGGAACTGAGGAATCAATTTTGACACTCGATTTTAGTAACTGAGCTTGTTCTGATATATAATAGAAACAAGAATATAGATAAATCTTAAATCTTGATGCAGAAAAAACATTAACACCAGATAAATTAGTCCTGTTAAATGGAAACTAGCCTAGCTTAGTGGAGTAGCAGTACTGCTGTCTCTGCAGACTCTAGCAACATTCACATGACTCCATGTGGCTAAATTTAAAATCACAATTTACATGTATTTTTTAATTAAATATATGACTGATTGATTTATTACACCAGCTCACTGGTTTAAATAGACAAGAGAGCTGAAGCAGAATCAAGTGCACATTTAGCTTACAGATGTTGAGGTGCAGGTTGTCTATGATTAATAATCTGAATTGGTGTATACAATTAAGGTTTTACAATTTGTCTCGTATACACTTCTCAACTTCACTGTAGTGAGGCTTCCATATTTTCTTACAGTTTTTAAATTTTATTGAATGTGGGGAAAAAATAATATTCATACTGTTAATTATAAAATTTATTTAAAGTCAATAAACACAACAAACCATCTGAAATTGTTTGCTTTTAAAAGCTGTTCATAGAACACTAATTTTAATGCAATATCAAACCTATTTCACCTATTTCACATTCAACCTGGCAAAAAACCACGAGTGGCGCAGAATTAATTTACACGGTATTGAATTACATTATGCTATGTGGGTTGCAGTTAAATTATTTTGAACAAATTTTGTGTAATTTTGGTCATGTTCAAACTTGATTTTTGGGATCAGTGATTCTGTAGTTACTGCTTTCTGTCTTTGTAAGGCAGAATAATCTAGCATAAGGTGTCACAGGTGTCTTTCCTAAAATTTCCTAAAACCCCACATGAATCCTGATTTTCTATAGAAATGTTACTCTGCTGTCGTGATGGGGCACTTTAAAACAAGTAAAGATGCTCTGTCTTGCAGTCACCTGGCTCTTCACAGCAGAGATAGCTCATACTTATTGATGACTAACTGGTTAGCTGCAGGGCTCGTCCTTCCTCGTGCGGCCATCGTCTCCTTTCATCCTCAGGAAGAGATGAACAAAGGGAACGAGGAGTGAAAACAGAAACGGGACTGGAGCAACAGCTTTGTGTGGAAAATGTTGCAGAACATAATTTTTGGTAATAATCTCTGCTTGTTCCGTCTGTTCTACATCTGCTGTGATCCAGAGGAAATACATACTGTGTATTTACACAATCGAGAGGCATGAAAATCCTGTTTCCTAGGCAGCCGTGAGAACAATAAAATGACAAGAAAAGTTCTGTACAGTAAGTAGTTGATCATTCAAGTGAACATTAGCATTCATTTTACGTGGTGGATGCTGTGTCCAGTCGACAGCAATGAATGTGTTTACTGGCACTGTGCAAGCAGTCATCAAAGCGCTAACGCACTGACATCTCAGAAAGAGACAATAAATTATTCATACAGTACAAAAGCCAAAGCAGGTAATTGGGCTCGTGAGTGTGCAGAGTGTTCTACTGGTCCAGCACAAATTTAAATACAAAATTCAAACATGGGCAACAGAGGACGACGTGGTCCAAGGTCAGTCAATCTAAAGGCATTTATCGTCCCCACAGGGCGACTGGAGAAAAGTGTTGTCACTGGAGTGGTAATATGGTGCATTAGAGAAAAAAAAAATCACACATTCACAGCTTACTCCCTCTTCCTCCTCACTGTTCACAGCAGCAGAGGAAGGAGCAGGACAACCCCTCAGGCCCGCGGAACTTGCCAGAGCTGGGCGTGTCCGTGCACTCTGCGATGAATGCGTGTAAATCTGAGACACGTAGCTGCTCCTGTGTTTGGGCCTGTGAGGAAACAACATAAACACTCTAAACACTCACTACACTCCTTTT
This sequence comes from Sandelia bainsii, assembly GCA_032362345.1. Classification (NCBI taxonomy): domain Eukaryota; kingdom Metazoa; phylum Chordata; class Actinopteri; order Anabantiformes; family Anabantidae; genus Sandelia; species Sandelia bainsii. The sequence continues at coordinate 21,516,158 of JAUMHL010000029.1, forward strand.
ACATTGTACTGTAGATTATGTAAAAGCGCATTATTTACATTTAAATGCTGTCAGTTTGTCAGACATTTTCATCCACCGTAGTAGCAGCAGCTTTGCCCATTAGAAAACTAAACTAAATAAAGTTGCTGATGATAAAACAAGCTTGCAGGAAAAAAATAAAACCATGTCTTATATTAAAAAAAGCTTTGCCTCAAATACATAAAAAAAAAGCACTGCCAATTTTAAATTAAAACTACAATTTCATGTGTACAGTAGGGACTGTTACATGACATACAGTACGGTGGCCTGTAGGTGCAAAACACAGCGAAATTTCACAAAAGACAATGTGTGAAATGTTGTGTTTTCTTTTTTGTATTTGTGTTTCATGAAATGTTATGTTGTCTGTTTGTCTGTATTTTACTGTGTTTTGCACCTACGGGACACCGTACCTTCATGCTGAAAAGAGAATTATAAAGAATGAAACACTCACTACCTTATATAATGCAATAGTTTATCATATTAAAAAAATCATAGCTATCCATCCCATAATTGTTGAGACACTGTGTTGAGACAGATGAACAATAGTGTAACTACATGAAATGACAGACTTTACCATAATGGTGTCGTAGGCTCCGGTGATGAGTGCGATGAAGAGGGACAGCACCATGTAGATGAAGAGGGAGATGAAGGTGTAGAGGTAGACCTGGCTGAAGATCCACACCAGCGTGCCGCTTCGCTCCATCTCAGCGAACGTTACGAACATGTCGTCTCCATTGATCAGAGAAAACAGGCACTCTGACACCATGGACAGGGAGCGAAACTGTACACAGAGGGTCAACGTTAGCAGGGTCAACACTTTGTGTAGTGGTTTGTTTTAATTTTTAATTCTGCATGTGTTAGGTTTTATTATTTTCTGTTTGTTAGGTGTTTGATTGCCCTCTTTCTACCAGAACTCATTACACAAGAATAAAGTAACGTCGTCATGACTCATTTAGTATTAGTTATGTTTCTTCTCTTATTAATTATTAATTTAGTGGCATCAGAAAGTTTTCATAGCCCTTCGTTTTGTGCAGATTTTAAGGTGTTAGACTTAATTGTAATTATTAACAGAAACAATTGTCATATTTTTCCCAACAGTCTAAATGTAATGAGCCATAATTACAACGTGAAAACGTGTTTTAAGAAACATTTTAACAAATCAAAAACTGAAATCTCCAAACTCAAACCCTTTGCTTTGATCCAAACCTAGGTTAGATGGATCCTGTTTACTTTGATTTTCACACATTGGACACAGTTTAGAGAAGACAGACCATTATTCACACTGAGGTCAGGACAAAAACCAGGACATAAGGTCCAAAGCAACGTTTAGTGGTGAGGCACAGATCAGGACAAGGGTATAAAACCTTTTTAAAGCTCAGGAGCACAGCGGCCTCAATAATTGTGAAATAGAAGAAGTCTGGATCCACCAGGACTGAGTAACTGGACCAGAAGAACTGACCAGAGCTTCAGTGTCATCTGCAGAGAAGGGAGAAGCTGACAGACCTTAATGGTAGAGTAGGTAGTTAGTGATTATGGAAGTCTCAGAAGACTCTTCCCATCAAGTCTCATGGAGACTGAGAGGATCTGTCAGGAGGACTGGGATAAACCGCCCAAATCCAGGTGTGAGAAGTTTGTAGAGACTTAACGAAGAAGATTCTGCTCTAACTGATGTCAAAGAGGCTTCTAGACAGTACTGGATTAAAGTCTGAATACTTTCCTAAAGGAGAGATTTCAGTTTTTGGTGTATAAAAAATGTTATTTCTCAATTTTCATTTAAAGTGGACAAAACGTGAAGGGTTCTAAAAAGTGTCTGAAACCACTGTGGCTCCAAAAATGATGCATGAGGAGATTTTATGACGCATGGATACTTGGACGTGTACTTCTTGTCTGACTAACTCGTGCCTGCTGATTTCTGGTTAGAGACACTGCAGACTGTGTGTACTGTACTTTGGTATGATAGGGTCCCAACACAATCCATCCACAGAAGCAATATCCAAAATAAATCGCAGCCGCACAGCAGCTGAAGCGGATAACGTTGGGGAACGCAGCTCGCAGAGTCACAATCAGGATCTGTGGGGAGATGAGAGCAGGGGACAACATCCAGATTGTATCTACACTACAAAAGAGATGAAAATGATCCCTCCATCCAGCTGGATCTTTATTTACACGTGTCTTTCACTTACGTTGTATTTCTGAAAGAAGCTCAGGTAGCGGATGACTCCAACCCAAACCAGCAGAGTGGACGTTCCCAGCAGGATGCTACACACGTCGTATGACGACAAATTCTGCAACACAACAGACTTGTTAATGACCAAGAGTGACAACACCAATCTCACCACTAACATAGTGGATCATAGTGGACCATTAGATCTCTCTCGTCTAAATCCTTGTTAGTAAATGACTTGATAAGTGACCATCAGATAGATTTATTTAGTCTCAC